>ONZH01018482.1:0-21807 GCA_900303285.1 Rhinella marina
CAAATATAACAATGTCCACTAAATGGCATCAAAGTAGAGTAAGTAAAGTAGGTAAGAACTATAATATAATATGCAATTAATATGAATTCTAAATGAGAACCCTTAGCAAGGACAGCACATAAGGGAATGGAAAATTATATACTATATACCGTATTTTTCGCTTTATGAGACGCACCCGATGATAAGACTCACCCCAGGTTTAAGAGGAGGAAAATAAGAAAAAAATATTTTTCATCAGACCTCATAGCAGATCCTCAGATCAGACCCAGAATAAATATCAGGACATCAGATCAGGCCCCCATAAATATCAGGACATCACATCTGACTCCCTTATCAGGACATCACATCAGCCCTCCATGTCAGACCCCCATCAGACCTCAGATCAGCCCACTCAGACCCCCATCAGACCTCAGATCAGCCCACTCAGACCCCCATCAGACCTCCAATCAGCCCTCATTGTTAGACCCATCAGACCTCAGATCAGCCCACTTAGACCCCCATCAGACCCCCCAATCAGCCCTCATTGTTAGACCCCATCAGACCTCAGATCAGATAAAAATAATTAAAAAAACTTCTCTTACCTCTCCTGTTCCGAGGCTCCTCTCCACCTCCGGCAGAAGTCTCGCTCCCCGTTTTCCTGGCCTGCGCTGCTCAGACACCTGACTGCGTGCAGTGTCAGGTCATAGTGCACACACTACATCCTAACGTTATACGCAGTCAGGACCTTGAAGCACCGGCTGGGAAGACGGGGAGGATGAGTATCACAAACACCTGCAGCGCTTTGCTCAGGCACCTAATACATACTAGCATTCGCTTTATAAGACGCACAGCCAGAGGCGTAGCTAGAGGTTCAGCACAGGGGGGCGAAACATACTTGAGTGGGCCCCCCACTTAGTGGCTTCCCAAACGCACGTTTCCAGCTTCACAGGCACATACTACTAGTTGTGGTTATAATATCGTATTAGAAAGATGACTGTATAAACTGCTAGATCATCTATGCTTTTAAGTACATTACAATAGACTTTCTACATACCCTAGACTAAATATTCTACCACATAATGCAGTAAAATATAGGAGTAATAGGAGTAAAAAACCAGGGGACTCCTATGTTAAAGGAAACCTGTCCCCAGTTTTTACATCACTAAACTAACAGTCCCCAGCCCCCATCAGACCTCAAATCAGCTTAATGTGCCCCCATCAAACCTCAGATCAGCGTATTGTGCCCCCATCAGACCTCAGGTCAGCCTACTGTGCCCCCATCAGACATCAGATCAACAGAATGTGCCCCCATTAGACCTCAGCTCAGCAGAATGTGCCCCCATCAGACCTCAGATCAGCTTAATGTGCCCCCATCAGACCTCAGATCAGCGTATTGTGCCCCCATCAGACCTCAGGTCAGCGTATTGTGCCCCCATCAGACCTCAGATCAGCAGAATGTGCCCCCATCAGACCTCAGATCAGCCCACCCAGCCACATAAGCTTAAAATAAAAACCTTTCTTACCTGTCCTGTGCTGCGGCTGACCTCCGGTCCGGCGCTCCACTCTCTTCCCTGGCCCACGCACACTATGACCTGACGCTGCACCATAATGGAAGCGCTCACTTGTATTTGCCTGATTGTACTAAGGCCATCCCTGCTGGGCCCCCCACAGACACTGGACCCGGAGCCGTCGACCCCCTACCCCCCCCCCCCCCCCCCCCCCCCCCCGTAGCTACGCCTCTGCGCACAGCCATTTTCCCCCCACATTCAGAAAATGTATTTTAGCTACAAATTTGAAATTTCATCCAATTTTTGTTAATAAACACTGTTTGCTTCAAAGTTGCATGAAGGTAGTTGTATGTTAGTTATTAGGTTATAATTTTATTCATGGTACACTGTGCACTCTCAGAAACTGTAGATTCTGGTAACATGACAGCTGTTTGCCATGTACAGTATGCATTTTTTATGCATATGTGGACAGGGGCGCACCTACAGGGGGGGTCCAGCGGGTCTGGACCCCCCCTAGAACCATAAAGAATTTTTTTTTTTTTTTTTTAATACCTCAGGGCCGCACCGCAATCACCACAGGCGGCGCGGCCCTGATTCGTTTTGCGGGCGGCAGCAGCGCTAAAGAGGAGAGGGGAGAGAGCCCCCGCTCCAGAGCCCCATGTGACTGGCTGCCCGGCCAGTCCTTCCACCGGGCAGAACAGCCATCCAGCCGGACCTCGCTCCCGCCGGAACAGCCATCCGGCCAGCCGACCTCCTGCTGCAGCAAGAGAAAATGGTGAGTCTGTGCCCCCCCTGCCTTGTATTGTGCCCCCCCCTGCCTTGTATTGTGCCCCCCCGCCCTGTATTGTGCCCCCCCCGCCCTGTATTGTGCCCCCCCTGCCCTGTATTGTGCCCCCCCTGCCCTGTATTGTGCCCCCCCTGCCCTGTATTGTGCCCCCCCTGCCCTGTACCGTGCCCCCTGCCCTGTACCGTGCCCCCTGCCCTGTATTGTGCCCCCCCTGCCCTGTATTGTGCCCCCCTGCCCTGTATTGTGCCCCCCCTGCCCTGTACCGTGCTGCTCTGTAAAGTGTTACCCCGGCCCTGTATTGTGCCCCCCCTGCCCTGTACCGTGCCGCCCTGCCCTGTACTGTGCCCTTGTCTTTTACCATGCCTCCTGTACCGTGCCCTGTACTAGGGTTGCACGATATATCGAAAACTCGGTACGGTTTCGGTACCTAGTGTGGTACCGAAGCTCGATACCGAGTTTTCTTGCCGTCCGATACTTAGAACATGGCGTGCGCATCACTTTGATGCGGTTGCCATGTTCTAATATCTGCCGCGCTGCCAGGGGCCCCGCGCCCCCCTCAGATCAGCCCACCCAGGTCCCAGCCACTTAAAAAAAAAATCATACTTACCTGTTCTGGCCGCCGCTGTCCTCACTGGTTCCGCGCTCCACCTTCTTCCCTGGCGCGCACTATGACCTGACGCTATGACCTGACGCAGCGTCAGGTCATAGTGAGCGCCGGCAGGCAAGAGAGTGGAGCGGGGGAACCTGAGGACAGCGGCGGCCAGAACAGGTAAGTATGATTTTTTAAAGTGGCTGGGTGGGCTGATCTGAGGTCTGAGGGGGGCACAAGACGCTGACCTGAGGTCTGATGGGGGCACATTGTGTTGATCTGAGGGGGGGCCACAAGACGCTGACCTGAGGTCTGATGGGGGCACATGGGGGCACATTGTGTTAATCTGAGGTCTGATGGGGGCACAAGACGCTGGTCTGATGGGGGCACAAGACGCTGACCTGAGGTCTGATGGGGGCACAAGACGCTGACCTGAGGTCTGATGGGGGCACAAGACGCTGACCTGAGGTCTGATGGGGGCACAAGACGCTGACCTGAGGTCTGATGGGGGCAGAAGACGCTGACCTGAGGTCTGATGGGGGCACAAGACGCTGACCTGAGCTCTGATGGGGGCACAAGACGCTGACCTGAGGTCAGACAGAGCCACAAGACGCTGACCTGAGCTTTGATGGGGGCACATTGTGTTGATCTGAGGTCTGATGGGGGCACAAGACGCTGATCTGAGGTCTGATGGGGGCACAAGACGCTGATCTGAGGTCTGATGGGGGACACAAGACGCTGATCTGAGGTCTGATGGGGACACAAGACGCTGATCTGAGGTCTGATGGGGGCACAAGACGCTGACCTGAGCTCTGATGGGGGCACATTGTGTTGATCTGAGGTCTGATGGGGGCGCAAGACGCTGATCTGAGGTCTGATGGGGGCACAATGTGTTGATCTGAGATTTATTATCCCTGTACAGTGACATCACTGTGTTTATTAGCCCTGTACGGTGACATCACTGTGTTTATTATCCCTGTACAGTGACATCACTGTGTTTATTATCCCTGTACAGTGACATCGATGTGTGTATTATCCCAGTTCAGGAAGAGGTAAGTGGTCTGTGTTTGTGTGTTTGTTTTCTATTTTTCAGGGTCGTGAATGCAGAGGACTACGTCGGATTCGGTGGACTACGTCGGACCAGCTTTTTTTTTTTTTTTTTTTTAATAAAATGGTCAAACAGGGGTCTGGGGAGTGTTTATTTCAATAAAATGTTTTATACTTGTGTGTGTGTATTTTTTTTTTACAATACTACAGTTTTAGTAATTACGGCTATCTACAGACGGCCCTGATTACTAATACTGGGCTTAGTGCTTGCCGGTATGGCAGGCCAGCACTAACCCCAACATCTATTACCTCGGCACCCACCGCCACCAGGGGTGCCGGGAAGAGCCGGGTACCCGCAGGACCGGACCTTCTAAATTGAGGGTCTGACTCTGGGGCGGCTGCAGGCTGGTACCATTAGGCTGGGAAGGGCCAATAACGCTGTCCCTTCCCACCCTGGTAGTGCCAGGCTGCAGCTGCTGGTTGTATCTGGCTGGTGAAGGAAAAAAGGGGGGGACCCCACGCCATTTTTTTTTCAAAAATTTCATTATTTAAAAAAAAATGGCGTGGGGTCCCCCCCTTTTTTCCTTCACCAGCCAGATACAACCAGCAGCTGCAGCCTGGCACTACCAGGGTGGGAGGGACAGGGTTATTGGCCCTTCCCAGCCTAATGGTACCAGCCTGCAGCCGCCCCAGAGCCAGACCCTCAATTTAGAAGGTCCGGTCCTGCGGGTACCCGGCTCTTCCCGGCACCCCTGGTGGTGGTGGGTGCCGAGGTAATAGATGTTGGGGTTAGTGCTGGCCTGCCATACCGGCAAGCACTAAGCCCAGTATTAGTAATCAGGGCCGTCTGTAGATAGCTGTGATTACTAAAACTGTAGTATTGTAAAAAAAAATACACACACACAAGTATAAAACATTTTATTGAAATAAACACTCCCCCAGACCCCTGTTTGACCATTTTATGAAAAAACAAAAAAGCTGGTCCGACGTAGTCCACCGAATCCGACGTAGTCCTCTGCATTCACGACCCTGAAAAATAGAAAACAAACACACAAACACAGACCACTTACCTCTTCCTGCACTGGGATAATACACACAGCGATATCACTGTACAGGGAATAATAAACACAGTGATGTCACAGTACAGGGATAATAAACACAGTGATGTCACAGTACAGGGATAATAACACAGATGTCACAGTACAGGGATAATTAAACACAGTGATGTCACCGTACAGGAATAATAAACACAGTGATGTCACAGTACAGGGGATCGGCGTCTCGTGCCCCCATCAGACCTCAGGTCAGCGTCTCGTGCCACCATCAGACCTCAGGTTCTTCTTTATTTGGCGAGGTATCGTATCGGTAATCGAACTCAAAATTCTGGTATCGTGACAACCCTGCACTGTACCGTGCCGCCCTGCCCTGTATGCGTGCCTCCTGCCCTGTACCATGCTTTCCTGCCCAGTACCTTGCCTCCTGCCCGTACCGGTGCCTCCTGCCCTGTACTCATGCTTTCTGCCCAGTACCATGCCTCCTGCCCTGTACCGTGCCTCCCTGCCCTGTACCGTGCCTCCCTGCCCTGTACCGTGCCTCCCTGCCCTGTACCGTACCGCCCTGCCCTGTACCATGCTTCCTGCCCTGTACCGTGCCTCCTGCCCTGTACCGTACCGCCCTGCCCTGTACCGTACCGCCCTGCCCTGTACCGTGCCGCCCTGCCCTGTACCATGCCTCCTGCCCTGTACCATGCTTTCTGCCCTGTACCTTGCCTCCTGCCCTGTACCTTGCCTCCTGCCCTGTACCGTGCCCCCCTGTCCTGTACCGTGCCTCCCTGCCCTGTACTGTGCCATTTCCTTACTGGCATTTGGCACTATATTGGCATAATTTGGGGGCACTATGGGGGCATCTGGTGGCTCTAAAGGGGCATATTGTTTACTGGCACATAGGGGGCACGATAGAGGAGATTGGCACTATGGGGCATGTGGTGGCACTATAGGGGCCTCATTTGGGGCATCTGGTGGCTCTAAAGAGTCACTTTTTTACTGCCACATTATGGGGGGGCACTATGGCATTTGGCACTAAGGGGTAATTTTTTTCTGTCACATTATGGGAGGTACTATAGGGCAGAGCAGCACTATAGGGGCATCATTTGCAGGCACTATGGGGTCATCTGGTGGCTCTAAAGGGGCATTTTATACTGGTACTTTATAGGGGCACTATGGCATCTGGCACTAAGTGGGCAATTTTTACTGGCACATTATGGGGGAGAGGAGCACTATAGGGGCCTGTGATGGGGCAGTAAGAAGGGGCATTTTTTACTGGCATATTATGGGGAACACTATGGGGGAGAGGAGCACTATGAGGGCATTAACTGGGGCACTATATAGGGGGTATTTTATACTGGTAAACATTATTGGGATATTAGCTCAACTGCGGGCACTAAGCTGTGGTATTATTGTGAGCTTTACTACTACTGGGGGGCTATGGGGAACATGATGTCTAGTATGGGCACTATGGGGACATTATTACTACTAAGTGTGGTCTGGCAGATAATTATTTCTATTGGTGGGATTTTGGGGAGCACTGTTACTTTTGGGGGGCACCCTGGCATAATATCATTAGTCTAGGCGCAGTTATTTTTTAGAACACTGTGTGCCAATAATTAATAAAGGGGGCACTATCTGTGTGGTAGTAGTAATTTCAGGGGACGGTTTCTGCAGTATAGTATTGGGGGAGCACAGCGGGCACAGTATTGGGGGTGGCAGGATGAGGTGTTCAGAAGATGTAAAGATGATGGAAATGTGGGAAACTAATGTCTGTTTGTATCTCTGCAGAGACGAGAGATGGCTGAAAAATCTTCATGGCGGTCTGGTCCGAATGGAGAAGATGAGGAAAGAGAATGTCTACAACAGAGCAGACACCACTGGATGTACGAGGTATGTGGGGCGCTGTGTAGGAGAGGCGATGCTCCGGCTCCTCCCTCTGCCATTTACAGAAGGAGGATTCAGAGCTGGGTGAGGATGACCAAAGGGGGTCAGCAGGGCACAGGCAGGTGGCAGATGGTGGGGGGGGGACGCTCAGGCCTGGAGCAGGATCTGGGGAGGGAGGAGAGTGGAGGATCTTCCTGGCTGTGTGTAGCCTGCTGTTGTATATTGTATAATGTGAAGCAGGCAGTGCAGCCAGGACACGTCCTCCCCTCTCCATATGATGTATAGAACTGGGCCTCAACCATATCATTTCAGCTGTAGTGTTTGTTGGGAGTGGTCTATTAGATATGGGAGGGGCTTTTAATAATGGGCGGGGCCTATTTTTCACCGCGGCGCGCTACGCGCACCACAACTTTACTCTGCTATTATGTCTTTAATGTATGTGGGCGTGGAGAAAAATAGCCCCACCCACAAGACGCCACACCCTTTTTCCTTTTCGGACCCCCCCTAGAAAAAATTCCTGGGTGCTCCCCTGTATGTGGATGAAGACCATATAGTACACAACTTCTTTTTCAGTGTTTTTGAGAGCACACGTTGATGCATACACTTGTGGGTATATACAGGTGCATCTGAATAAATTACAATGTGGTTAAAAAGTTAATTTATTTCAGTTAAACAATTGAAACTCATGTTAGATTCAATACAGAGTGATCTTTTTCAAGTGTTTATTTCTTTGATGATTATCCAATTTAAAAAATGTTTTCTTATACAGAAATGTCAGCCTCCTGAAAAGTATGTCCAGTATATGCACTTAATACTTGGTATGTCATGTCTTTTGCATGAATTACTGCATCACTTCTGCGTGACATGGAGGTGATCAGTCTGAGGCACTGCTGAGGTGTTATGGAAGCCCAGGTTGCTTTGATAGTGGCCTTCAGCTCATCTGCATTGTTAGGTTTGGTGTCTTCCTCTTGACAATACCTCATAGATTGTCTATGGGGTTTAGGTCCGGTGAGTTTGCTGCCCAATCTAGGACAGTGACACTGGGTTATTAAACCAGGTATCATCAATATTAAAAGAAGTAAACACTTCAAATAGATCACTCTGTATGTAATGAATTTATGTAATCTATAGAGTTTTACTTTTTAAATTGAATTAATGAAATAAACCTTTTGATGATATTCTAATTTATTAAGATGTACCTGTATGAGATTTGCACATCTTATGTGAGATTTTAATATTGATGGCCTATCCTCAGAATAGGTCATCAATATCTGATTGGTGAGGATCCACCCCTGCCAATCAGTTGTTTGAAGAGGCCATGGGGCTCCGGGGAGCGCTGTGGCCTCATTTCAGCTTAATAAGCACAATGCCATATACTATATGATATCCCAGCGCTCCGTGCCAGTGTTGCTGCCTCTACATGTGGGCACAGGTGCCGGGCTAACTCCCTCACTCCTTCCTGCTACCATGCTGACAAGCGCAGGCAGCAAGTAGCTTAAACAGTTGTATCTGCACCCTGTGCTGGATGTCCCTTTCCTCCTTTGCTGGCACAAGTGCAGCTATGTGTCTCTGGCATCCTCCTTCCTGCTTAGACTCCTGTACTGTTTGTTAGGGCAAGCGCGGATAGGTCATCAATATCAAAATATATCACATTTACATTGCTTTTATGTGTAAACATCAGCTTGTATTTCTTAGGGTAAGTTCACCCCACCTGCTGCATTAGAGGAGCAGAACAATGAAAATAATGGAAGTGCCATTTTTACCAGACAAAAAAGTCCTGCACACATGGAGCCTCCAATGTAGATGTGAACGAGCCCTTAGATGCAAATGTTAGTTTTCATGCATTTTTTTTTAATGATTTCTGTTGTATTAAGATGGACATGGCTGTCATTATTCAGTCAAGGCAACTACAATCATCAGTTGTCTGCTTACAAGGAAATATATCAGTTTTGGGACGCACTTATGGTACACTATTTAGGACTAGCGTTTAAGTTTACCGATATTGAGTTCCGTCATAGGGGCTCAATTCCGGGAAAAAAAACGCTTCAGTTTTGTCCCCATTCATTGTTAATGGGGACAAAACGTAAATGACCAGAACTGTGTGCTCTAAAATGCATTCTGTTCCGTTTAGTGTTTCTCATACTGTAGAGCAAACATGTTGTAGTTTGCTTTCCTTTCTGGGATGTGGAGCAAGACGGATCCGTCATAACCCACAATGTAAGTCAATAGGGATGGATTTGTCTTCTCTGATACAATCTGACACAATAGAAAACAGATCCGTCCCCCATTGACTTTCAATGGATTCGTCAATGAAAAACTCATCTTGGCTATGTTAAAGATAATACAACCGGATCCGTTTATTACAGATGCAGATGGTTGTATTATTAGTAACGGAAGCGTTTTTGTGGAACCCTGCCGGATCCAGCAAAAACACTAGTGTGAAAAGTAGCCTAAGTTGCATGTCTGAGTGTTAAACTTTGATTTATAAGAGGTGTGGTCAATATAACTTTCCGCTTGGGGTACACGTTTATCCTCTGATAACTTTTAGATATTTCTTTATGAAAAATGACATATTTAATGCAGTGTCTGTGTGTATAAAGAACTGAGTGGCATTTTGACCATGTGCCGGGTGTCTAATTTGAGACTTAAAGTAGTATGATTTTTTTTATTTTGTAATTTAGGTTCTATTTTTAAATGTCAAAAGGGTTAAATGCCTCATATGATACCACATCTTCTTTTTACAGGATGTTTTTTTTTTTTTTTTTTTTTAAATTCAGGAACAATGGCTAAATGTTAAACCATGTTGGGCAGTATGTGCTGAATGTGCATTTTTGAGACAGGAGACAAGTAACATCAATATCGCAACCTTCTCATGTATTTTATGTTAGCACTGTCTGTTTCATTTTAAGTAACATAGTAACATCGTTTATAAGGCCAAAAAAAGATATCTGTACATCCAGTTCAGCCTGTTTTCCTACAAGTTGATCCAGATAAGGCAAAAAACCCCTGTGAGGTAGAAGCCAATTTTCCCCACTTTAGAGGGAAAAAAATCCCGACTCCAATCAGACAATCCTAATAACTCCCTGGATCAACGACCCATCTCTAGTAACTATAACCTGTAATATTGTTACCCTCCAGAAATACATCCAGGCTTCTCTTGAACACTTTTAGTGAACTTACCATCACCACCTCCTCAGGCAGAGAGTTCCATAGTCTCACTGATCTTACCGTAAAGAATCCTCTTCTCTGTTTGTGTACAAACCTTCTTTCCTCCAGATGTAGAGGATGTCCCCTCGTCACAGTCACAGTCCTGGAGATAAATAGATGATGTATTTGGCTCTACCTCACAGGTGCAGAAAAGACTATGTACTGTAGTATATATTGTATCTATCCCTGTGTCCCACACCTATTATACAAATGATAAGTGCCATCAGCTAGTATACCATGTCTGCATTGGGCTATTATGTTGATGTATAGAATATGTAAGTCAGTATATATGTATATGAATTCATGGACAGGCAGATCATACAAGTTCTTCTGCACATGTCTTCTCTATTTTTTTCACCCCCCTCCCCCACTGCCAATTGAAACTTTGTCCTATCCAAATCCTTCTTTTGATCACTATAACCATCTCCTAACACTGCAGTGTCTAGGACTTGTGTCTCCAGCCTTATCTGCATTTCATTCCTACACTGATCTCTGTCAGTTTACAAGGAATATTGGCAAGATCAGCAATAAGTAATAAAACTATAACTTATTGAGAACTTTCAGTCCTTTATATTGCCATCTTTGATTCAAGAGGTCTGTCACCTATGTGTTACCGTGTAGCCATTTTTAAGAACTTTCACACCATGTAAAACAGCAAGCACATGAGTGCACAACCAAAAAACGAAGTAGGGTGCTACACAACCATACCTAACAGACAAGCCAAAATGAGAGACAGTGGCAAATATAGTGCGCACACCAGAGAAATACAAACAAAATAGAAGACATTACTGTGTACAAATACACCCATAAAAACATCGAAAAACAGTAATTGAGCCCACCCATATACCATCCCCCATGAAACAATAAATCAAACGCCAGGTCTGCAGGGCAAATGTAATCAAGACATACATGCAAGAGATAATCAAAATATCAAGCAAGTAATGACAAAAAAACATTATGTAGCAAAAATGAAACCTGTAAAACAGATCTGTGGAGCCTGGGGAGGGGCACACCACCCTACGTGTATCGCCAGCTAACCTGGCTTTGTCACCAATTATCATGGCACACACACCCCCTCCACCCCAGTATGTTCAATTACTGTTTTTAGATGTTTTTATGGGTTCACAGTAATGTCTTCTATTTTTAATAAAGATGTTTTGATGTATTTCTCTGGTGTGCTTTCTTTTTGGCTCGAACTTTCACAGCATGCAGCCAACATTGCCAGCAAGGAGTCAAGTGAATTGCAAGCTCCTCTGCCCTTCAGCAGCTGCTTCTCAATACGCACTGTAATAGGGGGAATGAGAACAGTAAGGCCCCATTCAGACGACCGCGTTTCACGGCCGTATAAGGGCCGTGAAAGCCCAGCCTGTGCTGCCCCAGAGGACGGGAGCACACGGCGTCATTGGTTGCTATGACGCCGTTCGCTTCCCGAGGCCGCCGCCGTACAGTGAAATACGGTCGTCTGAATGGCGCCTTAATGACAATGAGCAAATGGTTTTCAGGGGATAATAGGGAGAAACCAGTCAATGAGCAGATGAGTTAAACAGGGGAGCTATTACACAGTAATAGGGAGAAAGCTGTCTGGGAGTAGATGATGCGCACATGGGAGCTATTACACATTAATAGGGAGAAACCTGTCAATGAGCAGATGCTGTGCACATAGTGACATAATTTATAAGGCCGAAAAAAGACATCTGTCCATCCAGTTCGGCCTGTTATCCTGCAATTTGATCCAGAGTAAGGCAAAAAAAAACCTGTGAGGTAGAAGCCAATTTTCCCCACTTTAGGGGAAAAAATTCCTTCCCGACTCCAATCAGGCAATCAGAATTACTCCCTGGATCAACAACTACTCTCTAGTAACTATAACCTGTAATATTATTACCCTCCAGAAATACATCCAGGCCCCTCTTGAACTCTTTTAGTGAGCTTACCATCACCACCTCCTCAGGCAGAGAGTTCCATAGTCTCACTGCTCTTACTGTAAAGAATCCTCTTCTATGTTTATGTACAAACCTTCTTTCCTCCAGACGCAGAGGATGTCCCCTCGTCACAGTCACAGTCCTCGGGATAAATAGATCATGGGAGAGATCTCTGTACTGACCCCTGATATATTTATACATAGTTATTAGATCTCCCCTCAGTCGTCTTTTTTCTAAAGTGAATAACCCTAATTTTGATAATCTTTCTTGGTACTGTAGTCCACCCATTCCCGTTATTACTTTAGTTGCCCTCCTCTGAACCCTCTCCAGCTCTGCTATGTCTGCCTTGTTCACACTAGCCCAGAACTGTACAGTACACAGTACTCCATGTGTGGTCTGACTAGTGATGTGTAAAGTGGCAGGACTATGTTCTCATCATGGGCATCTATGCCTCTTTTGATGCAACCCATTATCTTATTAGCCTTGGCAGCAGCTGCCTGACAGTGGTTTCTACAGCTTAGTTTTCTGTTCACTAAAATTCCTAGGTCCTTTTCCATGTCAGAGTTACCCAATGTTTTACTATTCAGTATGTACTGGTGACTTGCATTATTCCTTTCCATATGCATAACCTCACATTTGTCAGTGCTAAACCTCATCTGCCACTTCTCTGCCCAAGCCTCCAGTCTATTCAGATCCATCTGCAGCAGTGTACTGTCCTCTTCTGTGTTAATTACTTTACACAGTTTAGTGTCATCTGCAAAAATTGATATTTTACTGTGCAAGCCTTCTACAATATCATTATTAAATATATTGAAGAGAATAGGGCCCAATACTGACCCCACATGGGAGCTATTACACATTAATAGGGAGAAACCTGTCAATGAGCAGATGATGTGCACAGGGGAACTATTCAACAGTAATCGGGAGAAACCTGTCTATGAGCAGGTGTCCATCGGACAATTCCTTTAACTTATAAGCACATTAACAAGTGACAGACCACTGAAATCAGTGTGACTGCCGCTGCTTTATGCTGACCTTAGAGAGGTTCACTTTAAGTGTAAATGCTGCTCATAGCAAAATGTATTAAGGCAAGTCATTGCCATCTAGTACACAGCACTCCTGAGACATGTCTCTAGGCAACAGTGGTGCTCCTCTCCAGGTGGGGGTGATGTTTCTTCTATTGCCAGTGATGATCCTTCTCAATAAAAAGTCTTTCCGTGCATTTAACACCATCCACCAATACCCAGTCAAGGTAAATTCAAAGTAAAACTCATCTCTTCTAACAAGTTTATAACAAGTTCTACTGGTATTCCAAATCTACATTCCCTTTAAAGGCTTTTTATTAATATACTAGCTGAAGGACCCAGCTTCGCCCGGGTATATTTAATCTATTTCATTTAATGTTTGTGTGTGTTGTTAAAAGATATCGAGAGTGACCTCTACAGTGCCCGTCCCTTTAACAGTGACCTCCACAGCAGTCTGCCCCTTAACAGAAACATCCATAGCGCCCTTCCCTTTAACTGTGACCTCCACAGCAGCTAGGGTGACCACTGTCTTCACCCCAGAAAGCCAGACCTCACCGGTCATTCCCCTAAACGTGAAGCCGCGCCCCCGGTCCCCATGAAGCCACACCACTAAACATGAGGCCACGCCCCCTTGCTGCGTGAAGACATGGAGGAGAAACTGTCTGAGCGTGAGCTACTGAAAGGGTGGACATCCCTGCGTCCGCCCAGGCACTGCGCCGGATGGAGGACAGGGAGCCAGAAAACCGGACATCTGGCCAACCTAACATCAGCCTGCCCCTAGGGTGGCCAGAAGTCCGGTTTTAGGCTGGACAGTCTGGCTTTCAGACTGCCTGTCCACCATCCGGCGCAGGGCCAGGACGGACACAGGGATGTCCACCCTTTCAGTAGCTCACGCTCAGACAGCTTCTCCTCCGTGTGTTCATTGAACCAGGGGGCGTGGCCTCGTGTTTAGGGGTGTGGCTTCATGGGGACCAGTGGCACGGCTTCACGTTGGGGGGAGGCTGGACAGTCTGGCTTTCAGACTCCCTGTCCTCTGTCATGCGCAGGGCCTGGATGGACACAGGGATGTCCTTTTGAACAGCTCACTCCCAGACAGCAGCACTGTGCAGTCTGAGCATGAGCTGCAGGGAGAAAGTCACCCTCCCTCCCTTCCCTGCAGCTGACAGAAGTTGATTTTTACCTTCATTTTTTTCAATCTCGATCAGATGCGGAGTGGAAGGGGCGTGGCCTGACTAAGTCGGGGGTGTGACTTAGTGGGACCTGGGGGTGGGGCTTTTAAGTCCTTCTTTTGAGGGTGGCCTGAATTACAGGTCGATGCCATAGTAATTTAGGAGGAAACACAGTGGGCTTCTATTGGCTAATGCATTTTTTGGGAATATCTCAGGAACGGTACGTCCTGGAGAGCTGAGACCTGTTCTAAAACCTTCCCAGACACCTGATGTACCTGCGTGCCAAATTTCGTGATTGTAGCTGCGACGGTGCGGATTCCTTTAGCAGACATACATACACACACATACATACACTTAGCTTTATATATTAGATGGCCCAAGGCCCCCTACAGCAATTTTTCGTTCTGTTGATGATTCAAAAGCCATATCTAATATATAAAGCACTGTTAAAGGGGTATTCCGGTTACCATAAATATAACTTATGTTTTAGACTAATTCATCATCAATCATTACCTAATATAATGTAAATTTCACATATTTACCGTTTAGTAGTAACAAAAGATGTTTTCTTCCACTGCTACCCACTGTGTTTCCTCATAAATTACCATGGCATCGACCTGTAATTCAGGCCACCCTCAAAAGAAGGACTTAAAAGCCCCACCCCTATGTCCCACTAAGCTACGCCCCCAACCCAGTCAGGTCACGCCCCCTCCCACTCCGCAGCCGACAGGGATTGAAAAAATGAAGGTAAAAATCACCTTCTGTCAGCTGCAGGGGTGGGAGGGTGACTTTCTCCCTGCAACTCATGCTCAGACTGCACAGTGCTGCTGTCTGAGAGTGAGCTGTTCAAAAGGACATCCCTGTGTCTGTCCAGGCCCTGCGCATGACGGAGGACAGGAAGTCTGAAAGCCGGATTGTCCAGCCTAAAACCCGGACCTCTGGACACCTTAGGGGCAGGCTGATGTTAGGGTGGCCAGACGTCTAGTTTTAGGCTGGATAGTCCAGTTTTCTGGCTCCCTGTCCTCCGTCCGGCGCAGTGCCTGGACGGACGCAGGGATGTCCACCCTTTCAGTAGCTCACGCTCAGACAGCTTCTCCTCTGTGTCTTCATGGAGCCAGGGGGCATGGCCTCATGTTTAGGGGTGTGGCTTCATGGGGACCAGGGGCGTGGCTTCAAATTTGGGGGCATGCCCGGTGAGGTCCAGCTTTCTGGGGTGAAGACAGTGGCCACCCTAGCTGCTGTGGAGGTCACAGTTAAAGGGGAGGGCGCTGTGAATGTTTCTATTAAGGGGCAGGCTGCTATGGAGGTTACTGTTAAGGGGGCAGGCACTGTAGAGGTCACTCTCGATATCTTTTAACGACACACAAACATTAAATGAAATAGATTAAATATACCCAGGCGAAGCGGGGTCCTTCTGCTAGTACTGTAGTAAGTCTACACAGGGGAGTGACTATAGGGGATGCAGGGGTAGCAGTTGCTACCGGGCCCAGGAGCCTGAGGGGGCCCAAAGACCCTTGGGGAGCATAAGAAGACACCAGTATTATAGAAAGCGCATGCTGGTCAAGTTACCCCTTGGATTTGGCAGGGGGGTGGGGGGTGGACTGGGTACTGTTTAAATTTTTGCCAAAGGCAGCATGAAGGCTATGAACTTCCTGGTCCCTTGCCACAAAGTACTGAGTGAAGGAGGGCCGAAGCTGAACTCTTGCACCAGGGCCTATGAGCCTTGAGTCTACATGCCTACTGGCTCTTCAGGATTGCTCACTGAGCAGCACTTCATGCCGTCACTCACTCTTAGTGTCATTTTACTCCTACTTGTGTGACAAACGTCAGAGGAGGAGGCAGCCGACACGTGTACAAAGCACATGTGAACACACTGTAAGAGAAAGAAAGAAAATGCCATGATGAAATAAAGGGGAATATGAGCCTCAGGTATCACTTAAAGGTTAATCCAGTCACTCTAATTAGAGAACCATCACATATTAACTCACTAGTAATTAAAACCCGTGTCACTGCGGATCGTCTGTAATCAAATACAAGAAGGTAAGAGAAAATATCTCACAGAACAATAGACTAATAATCGCTGCCAAAAATAGCCTAGCCATGAAACTGTAAAATAAATCACCTGGTTATTTCTATATTCAAGAGCAGAATTGTCTGTATATTTTCGTATAGACAATTCCCTATGTATCCATGGGTTGTGCCTGGTATTGCAGCGTATCCCCATTTACATGTCTCCCCCTGTTCCCGAGGGGAAAAAAAACAAACCTGTTTTTCTAATTTAAACAACAGAAAAACTCAAGGACTTAAAGGGGTTGTCTCACTTCAGCAAATGCCATTTATCCTGTAGAGAAAGTTAATACAAGGCACTTACTAATGTATTGTCATTGTCCATATTGCCTCCTTTGTTGACTTGATTCAGAGGGGGCACTTAAAGGGGGTTGTCTCATCTCGACGTTACTACGCGAGATGAGACACATTTCCAACCACCTCCCGGCCGTGAGACAGCAGAGCGCCGGGTTGCTGGGCATGACAGCTACAGAAACAGCGTAGCACAAAAAACTATGCTGTTGAACTAACCCAGAAATAGCATAGCTTGCTGTGTTATGCTGTTTCAGTGCACGGTAATGAGAGCTACTGAAACAGCAGAGTGCCAGAGCACTCATGTCTCATGTCGTCTTAGTAACGGCTAGATGAGACAACCCCTTTAAAGGATCATCCTACTGTGAGGTCGTGCTTAGGGGGATTCATACTCTGTGTGGGGGGGGGCACTAATGGGATATCAAATTCAGGGGCAATAAGAGGCATCATTATTAGGTGAGAGGACATTCTTACTTTGTGGGAGAGGCACTAAGAGGGTACTCTTACTGTGTGTATAAAATTATACAGAAGAAGACAAAACAGATTATTAATGCTGCTAAAGCTTCAAAGGAGGAAGAAATGGCCAAATCTGTTAAGGAGGGAAATAAAACCTTCTTCAGATATATTAGTGACAGGAAGAAGAAAAACTGCGGCATTACTAAACTTAGCAATGGAAAAAAATCTGTATATAGATGGGAATAAGATGGTCACTGACCATCTGAATAACTACTTCTGCTCAGTTTTTTCAGATGGTGACTTTCATAATCAGAGCATGGCTGGACATAGCATTGCCTCTAGTTGTAAAGTTTCAGCCCCAGTGTTTTCAGAGGCCGATGTTCTACAGGAACTTGTCTGGCTAAAGTTAAATAAGGCAATGGGTCCGGATGGCATCCACCCCAGAGTTCTTAAAGAACTCCGATCTGTGATTGTTGGCCCCCTGACTGATCTGTATAATCAGTCCGTTCTTACAGGAGATATTAATGATGATTGGAGAATGGCTAATGTTGTACCCATTCACAAGAAGGGTAGTATAGAGGAAGCTAGTAACTATAGGCCAGTCAGCTTGACATCTGTAGTGGTAAAAATGATGGAGACTCTACTAAAAAAGAGGATAATTGACCATCTAACAACAAACAACTTGATGGACCCAAACCAGCATGGCTTTACTGAGGGCCGATCATGTCAGACTAATCTCATTGATTTCTTTGACTATGTAACTAAAGTGCTGGATGAAGGTGGTGCTGTGGATATCGCCTACCTGGATTTCAGTAAAGCTTTCGATACGGTTCCCCATAAAGAGCTGATAGAGAAGTTATCAAAAATTGGACTTAACCCTGGATAGTTCAGTGGATCTGCAGTTGGCTGAAGGACAGATACCAGAGGGTTGTTGTTAATGGAGTGTATTCTGAGCAGAGGCTGGTTACAAGTGGGGTGCCACAAGGATCTGTTCTGGGTCATGTTCTGTTTAACATGTTTGTAAATGACATAAGGGACGGCTTGGTAGGGAAGGTTTGCTTGTTTGCTGATGACACAAAAGTGTGTAATAGGGTTGATGTTCCAGGAGGTGTCGGTAATATGGAGAATGATTTATCTTTATTAGATAAGTGGTCAAAACAATGGAAACTTCAGTTCAATGTTTCCAAATGTAAAATAATGCACTTGGGGAGAAGAAATCCTCTATCTGAGTATCGTATTGGCAGTTCTGTGCTAACAAAGACCTCAGAAGAGAAGGATTTGGGGGTAGTCATCTCTGACAGCCTCAAAATGAGTAACCAATGCAGCCAGGTGGTAGGGAAAGCAAATCGTATGCTTGGCTGCATAGCTAGAGGTATAACAAGCAGAAAGAGGGAGATTGTGATCCCTCTGTATAGAGCTCTAGTGAGACCACATCTGGAATACTGTGTTCAATTCTGGAGACCTCACCTACAAAAGGATATTGCTAAAATAGAACGGGTCCAAAGAAGAGCTACAAAAATGGTGGAAGGTCTAAAGCATAGAACTTATCAAGAAAGACTCCGAGTTCTTAATATGTATAGTATGGAGGAAAGAAGAGAAAGGGGGGACATGATTGAAACCGTTAAATATGTTAAATGACTGAATAAAGTTCAGGAGGGAAGGGTTATTAATAAGAAACTGAACACAAGAACAAGGGGGCACAATCTGAGGTTAGTTGGGGGAAAAAATCAAGAACAACATTAGAAAATATTATTTCACTGAAAGAGTAGTAGAAGCTTGGAACAAACTTCCAGCAGAGGTGGTTGATACATCCACAGTAACTGAATTTAAACATGCCTGGGATAAACATGTATCTATCCTAAGATAACAATAAAAGGATAATAAAAGGGCAGACTAGATGGACCAGGTGGTCTTTTTCTGCCTTCAATCTTCTATGTTTCTATGGTCAGCAGAAAAGGGGATTAGGCCGTTGAAGTGTGGTTTATTGTAAAAATAAAAAAAACATGGTGCAGCACCGTACACCATTGGTGTGTACTACTGGCCCCAGAATACGCCACATGCCCCCTCCCCTCACGGCAATGAGCTCACCTCCCTCACAAAAAGCTATAAAAGCAGAGAGGGGCATCATACAGCATGTGCTCCAGGACTGCACTGCACACCACTAGACCCTACCTCACATGTCCACTTGCAGGTGTACACAACCCACCTCTCGCAAAGTACCTCCATGGGCTCCATTGTCCATGCAGAAAGAAAGCTCTGTCCTATACGCATATGGTCAACTGACTATTAACCCTTTCCCAACATCCACCATAAATGTACAGCGCATGACAATTCTTTAAAGATGGCATCCTCTCCAGAGCAGTTGTCATGGCAACTGGGTGCCTGTTGTTTTAAATGTCACCACGGCATCTGAGAGTGTTAAAAACCGGAAGAGCACACTTCCTGTTCAGATGCGCTTTCTCCCTGCGGAGATAGGGGAAAGCACCCTGTTCTAATAATGAGCTAGGCTTCCAGGGCTCCTTATTAGTATATCCCAGTTCACGTCACTAGGTGGCAGCACTGAACTGTGATATAGTGATTTCTATACAGAATAAGGGCCTATGCACATGACCGTATGTATTTTACTGTCCGCAAAACACAGACCTGCAAAAAAAATGAATTACATCTCTGTGACGTCCATGTTGCAGCCGTTTTTTGGAGGATTCATTGTAATGCCTGTCCTCGTCCACAAAACGGACAAGAATAGGACGTTCTATTTTTGTACGGAACGGACTTACAGACATACGGAAACGGAATGCACATGGAGTCATTTAGTTTTTTTTTTTTGCAGACCAATTAAAGTGAATGGTTCAGCATAAGGGCTGCAAAAGAAAACAGAACAGACACGGAAAAAAGTATGGTCTTGTGCATGAGCCTTTTTTTTCTGCATTAAAACGTAAGAAAAACTATACATTTGTGGTATCTCCGGATTCGTATTGACCTGGAGAATGAAGAGCACAAGTCAGTCTTACCGCATAGGGAACGCTGTAAAAAAAAAACCCTGTGAAACTGTGGCAGAATTGTTTCTTTTTCCAATTCCAAGCCATTTGGAATTATTTTTTAAGATGGGCGTAACTTAACACGGGTGTCATTTGATCACATTTTAGATTTTGCTCCATTTATTTAATTAACATCAAACTGTTCACTGTTGTGGACACCCTGTGTATTTAAGCTTTATTTAGCCTCTATTTTTTAAATGTTTCTGCCAGGATTCAAACTCACAACCATCTACATTAAAGGCAGGAACAGTAACCATGGAGCTATAGAGCTCAATGTTAAACTGTTTTAAATATATTATGGCTAAAAACCTCAGTAGTAGTTCCCCATATATTAAGCATTCATATATATCAGAAGTATTATTTTTTTATTTTATTTTTTTAGTAATTACATATTTATTTTGTGCCATAAATTTTTACAATGATTAAAAAAATATAAAATGACACTTCTGCTGTATATCAATACCTAATACATCAGAAACCACTATGAGGTTTCTCTGCCGCACTTTAACATTGAGCTCTATAACTCAGTGGTTAGGGTTCTGGCTTTTAATGCAGATGGTTGTGAGTTCACGATACAAACATTTTAAAAATAGAGGCTAAATAAGACAAATAAACAGGGTGTCCCCAACCATACCGACAATGCTTGGAGATACTCCCTTCATCTTCATAGCACTGACTCCATATATGGACATAGAGCCAAAGCACCCACTCCTAAGCCAGAACAGGAACACTGCCGGTGTCCCAACACCCTCATGTTTCATCAGTTGTCTGAGGCTATTCAGCGGTCCGCCACCTGCTCTCGTGTTCAGCAGCTCTGAAGAAAAGGGTCCTGGGCAATTGATCAGTTTGGTGGCCCTGCTTAGGTGCAATCTTACAAGCACTGGTCAAGCACAACTGTTTCTTCGCTCGGCAGGTTACCCTGATGTTGGGGCTCCTATTTGATGTTGATTGGGGGTGCCATTGTGTTGGGTATTTTGACAGGGTGCCAAGGCAGGAGTGTAAATGCAGGTGCAATGGCCGGCGGATGTGCTGGAGTCAATAACCGTGGCAGTGCTGGAAAATAAGTAGGTCTCTTTTTTACTAAAGTGCATGATAGGAGTCCGACAGTGCAAGGCTTCCCTAATAGCAATGTATGGATAGCGGTAATGCTGGAGGCTGTAGTACTCTTAGTTTTCATCATTCTAAAGTCTCTCACGCACTCATTCTGCAGAATCTAAGGCTGACAGTTAAAGGGGTTGCCCAAGTTATATTTATTGGATGACCTATCCTCAGGATTAGGTCATCAATATCAGATCGGAGGGGTCCGACATCCGGCAACCCCGCCGATCAGCTGTTTGAAGAGGAGACACGTGCCATACCAGCGCTGCCTCCTCTTCATTGTTTACCTGCTCGCTGTAACATCTGTAGTGGTGAGCAGGTGTAATTACACCTAAACCGCCCCATTCATTTCAATGGACGGACCGCTCCTATACAAGTGTATGGGACACGAGCCGTCCCATTGCTATTGTTTCCAATTTTAGAGCAGCATCTCACTATTTATCTGTTTCACAAAATATTATGGTCAGTGGGGGAGCGCCTGCAGTACGTTCTCACTACTTTTATGATGGGTAGCCATCTGAAATGGAAAAGCTTCTAGGACAGAGCCTAGTCTATAGTGGTGACGCATAGACTCAGCACTGCTGCAGTGCTTTCCTAAGGCAGTGTTCAGCACTGTGGAATGCTATAGTGGGTATTAAAAACTTAGGCCACCTGCACATGAGTACGGCTAACACATAAGGTCCATGCAAATTTTCAG
>ONZH01018483.1:0-79385 GCA_900303285.1 Rhinella marina
AACAGCAAAAGTTCTTGCGAATTAGGGCAGAGAATGTTCTGGGCTAGCACATCAGGGAAGGGGTGACTATGGGGTTCCAGGGAATATATAACCACATGCAATATCCATTTAAAAGTCATGCCACACTTGATGTAGCTCATAATTGACAATTGTACCGGTTGATGCTAAATTTTTAAGTTGGGGTCCTGCGTCGTCATTCTAACTACATCCGGCTGTTGTCACCACCACACACGCTAGCCCAGGGGGCACTCCCCTGGCTTTTCCAGCTCAACCTTCTTCCCCCCAGCCTGCCCCCCCACCTACAGGCCCTCTCTCCAGTTCCAGTTTCCAGTTTTATTTGCGCAAACTGCATACATTTTTATTTTGGGGATAGGTGTGAAAAATAATATTACTTGCGAATCTATATCGCCCAACATTGGATACGGTAGCAAGTAGAAGACCAAACACATGCTGCCCACAGGGTTCCGAAAATTCCTGGTCTACCCGCAAATTCCTTGTCCACAATGTCAAGGAGGTCGAGTTCTGTGGATGAGCCAACAAGTCCTTCTGTACTGAAATCGCCGATAAAGTCTCCATCTAAGAACCTACAGACCATTGTGTAGAGAGCGGCACAGCTCGCCATCAAAGTGACGAACCCCTAAGCCAGACTGTGCAGAGAAGATAATGAATAAATATCTCTGTGGTTATTTTTGCTAAATAAAAGTTAAACAAACCCCCCCAAAAAATTCATCTGTTCCTGTGCCTGATCCACCCAAATTGAATCTGTCCCATCCTGAGAAATTCCCCCCCAAGGAGTCCCCACTGTAACTTGCTTCCCATACAACTACCTCACCCCCCGACACCTGTGTCTCGCCATTGTCCACCACCTCCTCAGACAACACTGGTAAATCCCCACTGTCAGCACACGGAAACAGCAAAAGTTCTTGCGAATTAGGGCAGAGAATGTTCTGGGCTAGCACATCAGGGAAGGGGTGACTATGGGGTTCCAGGGAGTACGTGACCACATGCAATATCCATTTAAAAGTCATGCCACACTTGATGTAGCTCATAATTGACAATTGTACCGGTTGATGCTAAATTTTTAAGTTGGGGTCCTGCGTCGTCATTCTAACTACATCCGGCTGTTATCACCACCACACACACTAGCCCAGGGGGAACTCCTCTGGCTCTTCCAGCGAAACCTCCTTCCCCCCAGCCTGCCACCCCACCTACAGGCCTTCTCTCCAAACAATTTACTTCTTTGTCCTATCTTTCTCTCTCTCTCTACAAACTATTTTTCCGGATAGCTGCCATATACGATATTAAACTGAGTAGTATACATAGAAGACATACAACACTTCATCAATCTCATAATTTCCGACTTTACCGGTTGATGCTCAATTTTTAAGTTGGGGTCCTGCGTCGTCATTCTAACTACACCCGGCTGTTGTCACCACCACACACGCTAGCCCAGGGGGCACTCCTCTGGCTCTTCCAGCAAAACCTCCTTCCCCCCAGCCTGCCCCCCACCTACAGGCCCTCTCTCCAAACAATTTACTTCTTTGTCCTATCTTTCTCTCTCTCTCTACAAACTATTTTTCCGGATAGCTGCCATATACGGTATTAAACTGAGTAGTATACATAGAAGACATACCACACTTGATCAATCTCATAATTTACGACTGTACCGGTGTATGCTAAATTTTTAAGTTGGGGGTCCTGCGTCGTCATTCTAACTACACCCGGCTGTCGTCACCACCACACACGCTAGCCCAGGGGGCACTCCTCTGGCTCTTCCAGCGAAACCTCCATCCCCCCGGCCTGCCCCCCACCTACAGGCCCTCTCTACAAACAATTTACCCGGATAGGGGACGTCTTAGATATTGTACAGATTTTTGTTTGGTTCTTCTTTTATTTCCCTCCTGACCTGTGATAGGCAGAGCATGGACACTTCCCCTTAGCTGCAGTGGGAAAGACACTCCCCTGGCCAGAGCAAGCTCTTTTTCCATTTTCCGTGGTCGAAAAATCCATAAAATATAAGGTCCCAAGATAGGGGACGTATACGGTATTAAACTGAGAAGAATCGATAATGCACCGGCTGATGCTAGAGTATTTCCAAATGCATTCCGGCTGTTGTCACCACCACACATGCTAGCCCAGGGGGCACTCCTCTGGCTCTTCCAGCAAAACCTCCTTCCCCCCCACCTACAGGCCCTCTCTCCAAACAATTTACCCAGGTAGGGGGACGTATTAGATATTGTACTGATTTATTTTTTAGATGCTTGGGAAGCAGCTATGCTCACCACTATATATCCAACAGCCACAGCAACTGATAAGAACAGATGCTAAACTTGATTTTAGCTGCAGTGCCAGCATGAGCAGTGGTGTCACCTGCAGGCGGTGATGGACCTTCGTTGCACCTAGTTGGGTGCTTCCCTAACATGTGATGGGTATGTGGCTCGCCTTTCTTGGTCTGGGTGAGCACAATTGCCATGAGGGTAACCATCAGGCTGTTGCAGGAGAATTTGGGGTAATGGTGGGATTAGGCAGCCTCAGAGGCATCCATGCATGCTGCCCCTGCTGTTTCCTGTCCATTTCCGTGGTGTTTTCACCCAGCCTTCCCTAGGCAGAGCCTTGGTCCCCAGCAAAAAATGCTCGAGTCTCCCATTGACTTCAATGGGGTTCGTTACTCGAAACGAGCACCCGAGCATCGGGAAAAGTTCGACTCGAATAACGAGCACCCGAGCATTTTAGTGCTCGCTCATCTCTAATTACCATTTATTTTACCCTTCTTCTGATCTGTCAGAAGGACACATAAATGAAAAACTTTGGAATTTCCGTAAGGCTTCAATCACACAGTCCCTATTTTAGGGATTACCAACCAAATGCTGACCATGTGAAGGTGGAGGCTCAAAACACAGGATGCATTTTTTTTTTAGGTTGCTCTTGTGATGGATCAGAAGAAGGGAAAAATAAACAGTGACGTCAACACAAACTTACTGCTGACACTTTGTCCACTCTGTCATGGGGCCACTACTTGTATCAGCGTGTGACTGAACAGGTTCTGTAGATATCTATGTTGAATAAGCTGATGGTTTAAAGGAGTGGATTCTTTCACTCTATAGTGCAATCTTGGATCACAGCACAGTTCTTTATACCTGGTGCTAACATTTACCTGTAAGACTGAGTTCACACTTTAGTTATTTGGTCAATTTTGGCCCCGTAACTGACCAAATAAATGAAGTGCAAACTAATCGTAAGAGTGATGCCTGTCAACTGCCTGTCATACTAATGCACAGTAACTGTTTCACTACCACAGTGGACTAGCTATGCATGTTTCTGCAATGCAGTGTTATACACCGATATACAGGCTCTCTGCATCTTGGAAATAGCTAAAATTTAACACTCTTCATCACAAATAAATTCAGATCAAATCAAAATTTTTGGGGAACATTCTGCAAAGTGTCCGAATTGAACTTTTGAAAACTTTGCTCATCTCACTGATTTTGGATGAATAGATCTTGTTTTGCCGGTAGTGCCCCATTTTGCCACTGTTGCTGTCTGTCTGTCTGCCTACCATTCACACTCAAAGTAAAAAAAAAAAATGCACCAACAATAATGGCTTCTTCTTTATGTTTCTTTATCAAATATACTTCACATTATAGTGCATACATAAATGACTCATGGTCAAAAGCATATATTGTCACAAAGTCCATACTTATCGATAAAGTTCTATGTGCATAGGGTCCTTCTCAAGTTCAGCACATGTCAAGCAACAAAGGAGGAGGACCCCCGAAATGTAGCTACATGCTTGCTAGGCACCACATGTGCCGAACCTCAGAAGGACCCTATGCACACATGACATTATCGATAAGTATGGACTTTGTGAAAATATGTGCTTTTGTATGCACTATAATGTGAAGTATTTTTGAAAAAGAAACATAAAGAAGGAGCTTTTTTTTGTACCTTTTTTTACTCTGAGTTTGAATTGGTGTCAAGTTGGGACATTGACTTTTTTGCAACCACTGTGGTGATGTTGTGCAATTAATGTTTATGCCACCAATGATTTGATTGATGTCTGCCTACCATCACATTCTGTACGGCTGCTGCTATGGCATGCATCATACCACTAATGCCTCAATTACCCATTTAAGTGTATACAGTTTCCATATGGTTGAAATTTAAGATTATTTTTTGGCAGAGAGGTTAAATTTCATTAAGCAGCATACCAAGTCAAGCAGGCTGATTGCAATAAATACACAGTGACTAACTACCATAATGTTGCGTACGGCTGCTCCTGTAGCCTGCATTATGCCACTAATGCCACTTTTCAACTATCACGTTCTGCATGGCTGCTGCTGTGGCCTGCATCATGCCACTAATGCTGCTTGCAAACCATTATGTTCCCCTAAGTCACTTTTTATTTTTTTTTATTTTTTTTAATCCCATAGCACCATGTGTGATAAGAGATAATTTTTGGAAGCTTTGGAATGTAAAAAAGCATGAGAACTGTGCTAGTGTATTTTTAAACATGTGGTATGTTAACACAGTAAAATGTGCATTTACTTATACCTTTGTAAGTCAGTGTCACTCAGACATCATTTATTATTTCTTTGATTGCATTCCAGACCTTGGGGAGGAGACGGGGGGGAATCTGAAAAAATAAACAAAAACAGATTTTTAAAAAATAGTTCTAAGAGGCTAGAGTGTGATGCATCAACTTTCAGGGCAATTAGAGTAACTTCGGTTTGTCCTGAACCAATTTGGGTCCAAAGCGAACTTTTTAAAAATTTGGCAAATCGGACCTCAAATGAATCTCAACATTTGTATATATATACAACCCCTGGCAAAAATTATGGAATCACCAGTCTCTGAGGATGTTCCTTCAGTTGTTTAATTTTGTTGAAAAAAAAACAGATCACAGACATGACAAAAACCTAAAGGCATTTCAAATGGCAACTTTCTGGCTTTAAGAAATACTAAAAGAAATCAAGAAAAATAATTGTGGTAGCCAGTAACAGTTACATTTTTATGGAATCACTCAATTCTGAGGAAAAAATTATGGAATCACGAAAAACAAACAAACAAAATAACACTCCAACACATCACTAGTACATTGTTGCACCACCTCTGGCTTTTATAACCGCTTGCAGTCTCTGAGGCATTGACTTAATGAGTGACAAACCGTACTCCTAATCAATCTGGCTCCAGCTTTCTCTTATTGCTGTTGCCAGATCAGCTTTGCAGGTTGGAGCCTTGTCATGGACCATTTTTTTTAACTTCCACCACAGATTTTCAATTGGATTGAGATCCGGACTGTTTGCAGGCCATGACATTGACCTTATATGTCTTTGTTCAAGGAATGTTTTCACAGTTTTTGCTCTATCGCAAGAGGCATTATCATCTTGAAAAATGTTTTCATCATCTTCAAACATCCTTTTGATAGATGGGATAAGAAAAGTGTCCAAAATGTCAATGTAAACCTGTGCATTTATTGAAGATGTAATGACAGCCATCTCCCCAGTGATTTTACCTGACATGTAGCCCCATATCATCAATGACTGTGGAAATTTGCATCCTCAGAGACTGGTGACTCCGTAATTTTTGCCAGGGGTTGTATATCCTTTTGTAAAGTTAGGTGTGATTCTACTAAAATAAGATTTTCCTCCACAGAAAAACAACAAGCTTATTTCAATTATATTTGCCTAACTATGGTGAACAGCTTTTGGGGGTTTGGGTGATTTCCCTATATAAAAATGTGTGGTTAAACAGAGCAAAATGTGAACAAATATGTTTGTGTTTAAGTAGAGAGCGTTTATAATACAAAGCTATTATTAGCCTCAAAATTTTCTGTAAGAATTGCTATTACATAATTAGAAAATCATATATTATTATGAGATTAATATCCGGAATCAAATCTTTTAGTAACTTCCAGTCTTTAATCTCCCTCATTAAGCCTTCCAAACCTCAATTCTTCTCAGGAAAGAAGGAAATTAAATTGAAAGTCTTGGTGTGAGCTTTAACTGATAAACATCATTATGAAATCATAGAAAAGTTCTTATCCAAATATTTATTTACTCCTTTGCTTTCTATGATTTTGCTTTTCAAAGCCACAAATATTTCAGGGGAATTTAAAACTTCAAAGCTCAGTATCTTTTTTGAAATCCTATTTTTTATTTCTTTAATATTTAGTAGTGTTGAGCGAGCATGCTCGTCCAAGCACTATTTTCACTCGAGCATCGGTATGCTCGGCACATTGCGGTGTTCGGCCGAATTTTCACTTTGGTACCAAACCATTAATGAATTCTAAGCATATGAAAACTTCTGACATATTTATTAATACATTTACAAAGTAGCATTTGATATGCACAATAACATTTTACCATTTATCCGTCACGCTGTTTTACTCTGATGAAATAAAAACTGACTTCTATGAATCAGTGAGTGCAGTAACTTTTCTTTCCTCTGCTGCAATTGTGTCTATTCTGCTGAGCACCTCCATGATTTCCATTGTGTAGAACTAAGCTGTTGGATCATAGAAGTGCCAGTGCTTTTTACCCTTCTTACAACATTAAAGTATTATTAAAGTTATTTTCACACAAGAGCCTTACAAAACACCCTTACAAAATGCAGGTGTCATGGCGATCAGCTGATCACCATTGATCTGGCTCTTAGCACCACAGGAGCTGATTTCACCATGGGATTAAACAGCCAGCTAGGAAATGGAACCTGTGTAGGAGGTACTGGTGAAGGCGAATGGATAAAGTAATGAACACCCTGCAGAGGAATGGCACAGTAAGAAAGTTGCAGGAGGCAGTTGAATGAAATGCATACAATTCAACTTTACTCACAAAAGACATAGTTTCAAACAGACGCTTGATGGTTACACACCACATTTTATATTTATTTATTTATTTATTTATTTATTTATTTTTACAAAAGTCTACATTCCCTTTCACCTCTAGTCACAATAACAGTGATGAGAGTAATTTTCACTCCAGCAAAGGAGATGCTAATTTTACGTTGGTCATCCTTGTCAAGTCTAAGTACAGTATTATTTCCATTTTGCAGTAACAGTCATACAGTGAAAGTCATTCAGGCTTTGTGGCTGAATGTCTCATATTTATCTGGATAAAATGTTATATGTGTAATGCTGACTCAGTTTTCAGGAATATTGACTATTTAGTAGTGTTGAGTGAACATGTTCGGCTGAATACACTATTTGGCGGTGCTCGGGACCACACAGTATTCGGACGAATACCGCGTGTGCTCGAGCGCCATGTTCGAGTCACCTCCCCGCATGCTAATTAGCCAATTAGCATGCGGGGAGGTATGGCATTCAGTGTAATGCCAGTAGCCATGTTAGCTACTGGCATTACACTGATTGGCTGGCCGGGAATGCGTCATCGGGTGCTATATAGCACCCGGTTACATGTGACCGGCTCAGACCGAGTCAGGGAGAGCTGCTGCAAAGAGGGACAGATAGTGTAGGGAGAGAAGAACTCTAAGCAGAGATAGAAATCGCTCAAGAAAGACCCAAAAGCCCTTTTAAGGGCTATTATATCTTGCACAAAGCAATATTTTTTTAATTAATTTTTTTTAATGCCACATGTGCTGCTGCATGCTGTAGGATACTATTTGTATACTATATACCTGACATACTTTGCTATAATTTCTGCTGTTAAGCCCACAGTACTTCTTTTGTGTCTTGCTGTATAACATTAGCACAAGGAGGGACTTGTGTAGGGATAGAATTTCTATAGGCAGGGTTAGTATTATTGTTCAAAAGACACAAAAGTACATTGTTAAATCCCTTTGATTTTTTTTTTGTGGCAAAAAGAACCCAAGTGTGCCCTGTCAGTTTCACTAGGTTCACATCATATTAACACCATTCAAAAGTCTATATAGCTGACATCCGTTGTTACATTTAATACCGTTAATTTAGGCCGCAGTTCCTCATTTGTGTCTGCAGTTTAATTTAAGCAAGTAGGGAATTAAAGTATAGGGATAAGATTTGGGTAGGTAGAAAGATTGTTTCTGTTCCAAAAAGACCAAAGTCCATTGTGAAATACGTCTGTTTTTTTTTTTTTTGGGTGGCAAAAAAAATACCAAGTGTGCCCTGTCAGTAACGCTAGGTGCACAGCGTATTACAACCGTTCAAAAGTCTATGTAGTTGACATCCGTTGTTCACATTCTTCACAAGAGACGAGTGGGCATTGATGTCTGACCTCTGTGAGGTGTTACACAACTTTGATGAATCTACACATGGTGAGCGGCAATAATGCCATTATCAGCGTAACCATCCCACTTCTGTGTCTACTAAAAAGCTCGCTGCTCACAATAAATTGTAATTGCCCCCATTTATTTTTTTTTTTTAACGGAGCACACTTTATAAAATTGTTAACAAAGACTCTTTCCAACAGCTCATTAAAGTAATCTATTACATTTACTGTACATTTTCCATACAAAAAAAGAAAGTATCAAGAAAGAGTCCTCGCCTAGCCCTATACACTTTTATTTACAAGACCACACCCTCTACTACGCCCTGACCGATAACACCTTTAGAAAATAGTAAAAATAAAACTACATATTCCATTAATACTGATCAATCTACAAGTATTGATTTGTGACATTAATCATATTACATTATTATCTTGTCGGCAAGCTACAATATGTGTCATAGCCTATTGTGCACATAATCGTTTACAAAGTGTAAAAGAACAAAAATAGACATTTAAACTGAGATACACATTAATATTTTGGTTTATAAATACTTTGCAAAAACATGCAGATTTTGATATTATTATAGCAAAAGTAAATAATGTATTTAAAAAAATAACCAAAAAAATAGGACCAAAAAAATTGATTTAAAAAAAAAACAACTAACTAACATGGACAATCATCTGTAGTGCTGAGGTTGTGTATATCCAATACAGATAAATATATAAAACAGTCTTATCTTCGTATATTTCTACAGGTTTCTGCATATCAGTACGATTTATAAAGAAGCTTTTTGTGGGAAAAATATAAAGCTGCAAAAGTAAGACTACAGTAAGTTTTAACTGCAAAGTGCCTGCATCTTAAATTTTTTGGATGATCAGCTCGGCAGCAGCACGGAGTCCTATTCCATTATTCATAGCATTAAGTATTGAGGCAACCCGGCCTGGTTTGAACACTTGAATTTTTTAAGTTAACGATTCAGACCCCCAGGACACTCAGCGAAGAGCATTGGGGAAGCGCCAAGAGGCAGGGGCTCCGACACGTGGTAGCTCACCTCCCTGCAGACCGCGAGCTCCGTCTCAAGATCGAACTCCTAGTTTTCTTAGATTACTGCATCAATAACTCCATTTTGTTACAGTCCAGGCAAAGCTGGAGCCTTCAGTGCATCATGTCACTGCCTGAGAGTCAGTTTGGGTGTTCCCTTTTTCACATGGTTGAAATTTTAATATTTTCTTAGGGGAGTTAAATTAGTTTAAGGTGCAGCATAAATGTACGAGATTACTGTATCAATAAAGAATTTTTTTCCTATCTGGCATACATCTGAGTCGCTCATCATGCGGGCCCACATCTGATTTGTGTCCTGTATCTGTAGGACATATATGGAGGACTTTTTATTACCTTGATACATTCTATGGATTACTTAAATTCCTTTTTACGGTCTGAATGTCAGCAGAATGTCACATTAAGAATAACATTTTTTGGACGGTCAGCTCGGCATTTGCGGGTCACCCTTAAATATTTTGGACCGTCAGATCGGCATCAGCTTGTCACACTTAATTTTTATTTTTTTGTTAGCTCGGCAGCAGCATGTCATCCTTAAATTTTTTTTACGGTCTGCTCAGCAGTAGCATGTCACCCTTAATTTTTTGGACGGTCTGCGCAGCAGCAGCATGTCACCCCTATTGTTTTGGAGTGTCAGCAGCAGGCTATCAATAATAATTTTTCACGGGTGTCTCTGATGCCCTCCTTTATGTGTAATAAAGGGTATATTGGAGTGCCTGTTCCTTGTAATTTTTGGCAGCCCTTTCACTTAGTGCATAGGCTTTATGAGTGTTGGAGTCCTACAATTATACCAGAATGTGAATGAGGCCCTCCTTTATATGATATACCGGTTGTATGGGAGTGCCTCATCCGTGTAATTTTTGGCAGCACTTGCGCTTAACGTACAAGTAAATCTATGTTTTCTAACAATATTTCCTGTAAAATCGATGTTATCTTGGGTTTTGGGAGGGTATTTTTGTCATTTCGTAAAAGTGGCGTAATAGTCGGACATCATCTTTAATATCACCGACTTCGGTGTCCAAGATGCATGCAGACATCCTCCCCATGTTGTTCCCTAACCATTTCTGTGGTGTTTCCACCATTTTCTGATGTTTCGCTATGGACAAGACACCCTCCCCTCTGCAGAGCAGGGGGTGCCCGGTCTTCTCCCATTGACTTCCATTATACTTGGGTGCTTGACGGAGCACTCAAGCACCACCTAGTGTTCGGCCAGAGCACCCGAGCACCCGAACATTGGGGTGCTCGATCATCACTTCTATTCAGTACTCTTTTATGCATGAAAATACCCTTGAGACGGAAGCATAGAATTCAGTTCAAAAAGTGTACAGTAAATAGATCAATGCTGGATACTTATAGGAAGACATTAATGGTAGTTGTTTTGTTATTAATATTTAGGAAATGTGATAAATTAGTGTGTCAGTAGTGATGAGCGAATCGAAGCGGCAATATTCGTGATTTGCACGAATATTGCCTGCTTCGGCTCGGCTTGGCATCCCGAGGCAGCACGGACTCGTGATTATTCGTGCGTCACTGCAAGTTTTAAATGCCCTGTTTTTTCAGCCAATCAGCATCAAAGGGAAGCCTGTGGGAACGCCTGCTGTGATGTAACAGCCCCTATACCTCCCCAGCAGTGATTGGCTGGCAGTGACATGTGACCTAAATTTACATAAGGTAGGAACCTGAAGCATCAGCCTCATTGTGCTTTGGGAAGGAGAAGAGACAGACAGTGTTAGCTAGTGTAGTGTAGTGTTGCACAATATATCGAAAACTCGGTACGGTTTCGGTACCTAGTGCGGTACCGAAGCTGGGAAGGGCCAATAACAGTGTCCTTTCCCACCCTGGTAGTGCCAGGCTGCCGCTCCTGGTTGTATCTGGCTGGCGAAGGAAAAAAGGGGGGGACCCCACGCCATTTTTTAAAAAATTATTTAATTATTTTTGTAAAAAAATGGCGTGGGGTCCACCCCTTTTTTCCTTCGCCAGCCAGATACAACCAGCAGCGGCAGCCTGGCACTACCAGGGTGGGAAGGGACACGGTTATTGGCCCTTCCCAGCCTAATGGTACCAGCCTGCAGCCGTCCCAGAGCCAGACCCTCAATTTAGAAGGTCTGGTCCTGCGGGTACCCGGCTCTTCCCGGCACCCCTGGTGGCGGTTGGTGCCGAGGTAATAGATGTTGGGGTTAGTGCTGGCCTGCCATACCGGCAAGCACTAAGCCCAGTATTAGTATTCAGGGCCGTCAGTAGATAGCCGTGATTACTAAAACTGTAGTATTGTAAAAAAAAAATACACACACACAAGTATAAAACATTTTATTGAAATAAACACTCCCCCAGACCCCTGTTTGACCATTTTATTAAAAAAAAAAAAGCTGGTCCGACGTAGTCCACCGAATCCGACGTAGTCCTCTGCATTCACGACCCTGAAAAATAAAAAACAAACACACAAACACAGACCACTTACCTCTTCCTGCACTGGGATAATACACACAGCGATGTCACTGTACAGGGATAATAAACACAGTGATGTCACTGTACAGGGATAATAAACACAGTGATGTCACAGTACAGGGATAATAAACACAGCGATGTCACTGTACAGGGATAACAAACACAGTGATGTCACAGTACAGAGATAATAAACACAGTGATGTCACCGTACAGGGATAATAAACACAGTGATGTCAAAGTCCAGGGATAATACACACAGTGATGTCACAGTACAGGGATAACAAACACATTGATGTCACAGTACAAGGATAATAAATGCAGTGATGTCACTGTACAGGGATAATAAACACAGTGATGTCACAGTACAGGGATAATAAGCACAGTGATGTCGCAGTCCAGGGATAATAAGCACAGTGATGTCACAGTACACCTGTGCAAACAAGGCCTGGGGGACCAAGATAAGGCTAGGGGCTACACTGAAAACGGCCAGTGGCGCACAGATAAGGGGTAAGGGGCAGGGTCACAAGCAAGGTCCTGGGGGGGAAGGGGGGGGGAGGGGTGCACAGATAAGGGCCAGGGTGGCGCACAGAGGGGGCAGCAGAGACAAGAACCAGAGAGGCGCAGACAAAGAGGGAGTGGGGCACAGATAAGGGCCCAGGAGCGCAGACCAGGAAGAGGCGTACAAAGACAAGGGCCAGATCCCAGGGGTGCAGACAGGGGCCAGGTAGGCACAGCCAAAGGGGCACAGATAAGAGCCAGGGGCTGCATTGAAAGGGCCAGGGTGGTGCACAGAGCAGGGTCAAAAGCAAGGTCTGGGGGGAGGGGGGGTGCACAGATAAGGGCCAGGGTGGCATTAATAGGTTCTTCTTTATTTTGACGAGGTATCGTATCAGTATTGAGTATCGTGATACTTTTGTACGTATCGGTATCGAACTCAAAATTCTGGTATCGTGACAACCCTAGTAACTTGCTTCACTTTCAACTACCTCACCCCCGACACCTGTGTCTCGCCATTGTCCACCATCTCCTCAGACAACACTGGTAAATCCCCACTGTCAGCACACTGAGACTGCAAAAGGTCTTGCGAATTGGGGCAGAGAATGTTCTGGGGTAGCACATCAGAGAAGGGGTGACTATGGGGTTCCAGGGAGTACGTGACCACATGCAATCTCCATCCAAAAAGTCATACTGAGGCTCACCACCATGCTTTAAACTGCAATCTTATTGAAAGACAGACAATCAGGGGTTCACCGCCAGGTTGTCAGGCAGCATTTTTAAGTGGGTTACCATTACCTTGTCCCTGAAAATTGCCTTGGGGTCATCACCAGACTATTGGCCAGATTTAGAAAAAATGGTGCAATTAGGGAGCCTCAGAGGCATCCCTACATGCTGCCCCTGGTGTTTCCTATCCATTTCCAAGGTGTTTCCATCTTTTTCTGAGGTTTTCACATGTTGGGGCAAACTTGACTGTGCAGAACCTTTGGCCCCTGCAAAAATATTCGGGTCTCCCATAGACTTTAATGGGATCCGTGATTCGGCTCGAACCCACGAATCCCACGGAAAATTCGGGCCGAATTCCGAATCCCCGAATATTTTAGGATTCGATCAACTCTAAGTGTCAGTGTTACGTGTCAGTGTAAAATACTTCTAAAAAGTGGGTATTTACAATATGGCTCAAAGGGCACAGTAAGACAATATCATATTGACCTACTTGTTAATTCATTAATCCAGTAAATTTATATATAATGATCATCTAATATCTCTTATCTCTAAACTATATAACCCTTAAACTAAACAGTAAGATAAGAATTGAGCTTTAATAAGTGTTTATAATGTGAGAGAGCTAAGATAAGAAGTCCATCTGCTCCCCAGATGACGGAAAAGATAGAAAATCCACAGAAAGCTAGTAGAGCATGTCAGCTCTGTACAGAAAACAGGATTCCATATTGTATATAAAGACCAATAAAGATTTTAGCTCAAAATAAGTACCATGCAATAATAAAATAGGATTACCCCCAAAAGTGCTCATAGCCTTTAAGTCACGCACTTAATACAAGCACACACTTAAAATCAAACACACAAACGCTCACAAACTTGCGTTTTTATTCTGCTTATATAGGTGCTTCTCCCAGGCAGCTTCAAACCAGACTGTATTTTTTTTTTCTTCTGCATTTAAAGGCTTTTTTCATGGATGCAAAAAGGATCTTTTAGTCATGTGACTTATTTAGGCTCTAGATGTGCAGGAAAACTCCAGGACATAACAGTGGATCATCCTTTGTCTTGAAATAGCAAAGATTCATCCAAGCTTCATAGAGGTGTTAAGACTAGAGATGAGCGAATCGATTCGTCGATTCGTTTATTCGTATCGAATCTTGGGAATTTTTAGCTGCGAAGCGAATCCGAATATTAGGTGATTCGTTTCGGCTTTGTACGCATTCGCTACGTAGTTTGTCCTATAAATTATACGCTATTGCTACGTATAAGTTACTCTATACGCTGTTGCGTACTAATTCAATTCATTTGCGATGCAGACTCCTCCCTGGTAGCTCCGCCCCCTTCTCCAGTGCGCGAGGAAGACGAGGCAACTCAGGAAATTAAGATGGCGACACAGCGAGGCACTGACTGGGGAGGCATGGTGTGGGGTACCGACCCCTATGAGGAGAAGGAACCGGAGGAGATCTACGTCTCTCAACATGTCCGGCAGCCTAAGAAGTCAGGTACGGCGGAGGCGGCAGGAGTTCCTGTTCCGCCGAGAAAGGATTACTCCTTTTGGCAAAATTCAATGGTCCCCGAGGCTGTCACCCGGAACGCCCTGACCCTCTGGGAATACAAAAAGTTGGTAGAGGAGTCGGTTGTGCAGGTTTTGGAGCACCCACGGTCCGGTGACCCCAAGCTGGAGCGCCGAAGGGATACCGTGATTTGGTTCAGTGTGGAACTGGGAGTAGGTTTTATCGGCGATGTGGAGACAGCGGAAGAATTATACGTAAACCGCCGTTCTGTAAACATAGTAACATAGTAACATAGTTTGTAAGGCCGAAAAAAGACATCTGTCCATCCAGTTCAGCCTGTTTTCCTACAAGTTCCGTATCTTCCGCCCGTCCGCCACAATCTCCATTCAGGGGATTACGTGGAGTATACCCCCATGAAGAGCCTCCAAGGGCCCTTTGCTACTGGGGTGAAACTCCTTAAGCGACCAGCTACTCCTGCAGTGCCCCCGGAAGACTGGACTGAGGAGGCCCAGGCCGCAGAAGAGGTTCGGTGTTCCCATGAGACCAATGATGGGACTCTGCAATCTGAGGAGAAATCACAAGCTCAGCTGGAACTCCTGATACCAGATTTGCCACCACAGCCGATCCTTCATGTGGGACAGATGACCACCAACAGTTTTGTGTACCAGCCATCGGTGGTACAATACCAACTGCCATGGCAGGTGCAGGCCTCACAGTCCACCGCTCACAGAAGACCATTACCAGAGCCCTTACAGTCGGAGGTTCTGTCACCTTGTATGCCGGCGGGAGGATCTGGCCACTACAAGGTAATGGGCAAGGCCCAAGTTGCCAAGGCCCTTGCCAGTGTGACCGCCCGGTCACTACCAAGACCATCCCTGAGAGGTCGGTGGGGGTATGCTGCCACAGCCAGTGTCACTTTCATGAGGCAAGAGCGCCCTCTCATGTCTTTTAGCTCCAGCAGCAGTGAAGAGGACCTGCTGGCCCTTAAGTAAGGAATCGTATCCTGCAGCTTTTATGGGAGCCACAACGTGGACTTAACCTGAAGGGTAAGCACTAGTTGGTGTTTGTTTTTATTTTTGTTGCCCTGCGTTTGTCCTCACCCAGATGGACATGGATTGTCAGGACTCCCCCCATAAAAAAAAAGTTTTAATCAAGTTGCACATACGTGCGCCTCATTCCTTTTTTCCCCCTTTTCAGGTTATTGAGGAGCCCCTTGAAAGAGGGTTTTTTAAGGAACCTTTGCTGCTATTTTTTTAACCATTTGGATTACAATTTTACCTATGTGGATTACAAATTGCAACTGAGTTGGGAATCTGTTCCAGTTGTATGACAAGCGTCAGAAGAAAAGAGACTTAAACGTGTCCGTGAGCATACTAGGTAGGTGATATTTAAAATGTTTACATTATACCTATAATGTATTTGCACTATATTGTTTGCACTGGATTATTTGCACTAATGTTTTTACAGGTACCGCAATGTGTCCTCATATTCACTTTATTGTATGGTGGATGGTTGTACTATGCACTTAGCCGGATAGACAGCACCTTACTTGTTCTACCTCAAATATACATACTGCCTTTGAATCCAGAGGAAAAAAAACAGACTGGTTTGCGTTTCCCACTTATAAAAGCAGAGATAATACGCGAGTTTGAGCGTTTGCGTGTTTGACTTTTAAGTGTGTGGTTGAATTAAGTGTGTGACTTTAGATTACGTGACTTCAGATTCGGGAACTTTAAAAGGGACTACAGTAAGTCTTTCCATATCATTGTATTGTATTTTTTCGCTTTTGCTTGTGTAATCCCCATTAGAATGGCTTCCATCATTGACAGCGCAGTCCAGTGCACATCTTGTCTGATGTATGCAGTCCTGGAACAGCCGTTTAAGGGTGCATATATTTGTTCAAAATGTGAGCAAATTGTCCGCTTGGAATCGCACATCGTGTATCTAAGCGGGCAAAATTCAACGCTGAGAAGCACTGACAATTTGGAAAAGAGTTTGCTGCTCAGTGAGAAAGCACTTTATGGGGTAGATGTGGGGGAGGGTGGCAGTGAGGAGGCTCAGGAAAGTGAGGTAGCTAGCTGGGTAACAGTTAGAAAGCGGGTTAGAGGGAAAAGTGCCAGGGAGGCTAGCCCTGATCTGACACACCCCAACAAGTTTGCAAGTTTGGCAGATGAGGGGGATGTTACTTCAGGGATAGCACTGCTGAAGCCGGACACTTCCTCTGCCAGTCAGGGGAATGTCAGCTCCAGTAAGCAGTGGGCCAGGAGAGCAGGGCAGGCTAGACAGGTGCTGGTAGAGGGCGACTCAATTATTAGGGGTACAGAGAGTCACAATTTGTCACAAAGACCGGGATCGTCGAATGGTGTGCTGCCTTCCAGGCGCTCGAGTTCGGCACATCGCGGATCGAGTTGACAGATTACTGGGAGGGTCTGGAGAAGATCCAGCAGTCATGGTCCATATCGGTACCAATGACAAAGTTAGAGGTAGGGGGAGCATCCTTAAAAATGATTATAGGGATTTAGGGCATAAGCTTAAGGCAAGGACCTCCAAGGTAGTGTTTTCCGAAATACTGCCTGTACCACGAGCCACACAAGAAAGGCAGCGGGAGATTAGGGAGGTAAACAAGTGGCTCAAGAACTGGTGTAGGCAGGAGGGATTTGGGTTCTTGGAGAACTGGGCCGACTTCTCTGTCGGCTACAGGCTCTACCGTAGGGATGGGCTGCACCTCAATGGGGAAGGGGCAGCTGTTTTGGGGGAGAAAATGGCTAGAAGGCTGGAGGGGTGTTTAAAATAGGGACTGGGGGGAGGGTAACTACATTATAGATGGGGAAGATAGTGCAGATAGAGACCTAGGGCAAGGTAATAGAACTGGGGGAGGAATGGAAGGAGGAACTAGAACAGATCAGAAGGAAAGGTGTAGGGTAAGAAATATACATCAACCTCTTATTTGTATGTATACTAATGCCAGAAGCCTAGCTAATAAAACTGGTGAACTGGAATTAGTGATGTGTGAGGAGAACTATGACATAGTGGGAGTAACTGAGACATGGCTGGATGATAGCTATAATTGGGCAGTTAACGTACAGGGTTACAATCTTTTTAGAAAGGATCGTCAAAACCGGAGAGGGGGAGGGGTCTGCCTTTATGTAAAGTCCTGTCTAAAGCCCACACTGCGGGAAGATATAAGTGAGGGACATGAAGATGTGGAGTCACTGTGGGTAGAAATAAATGGAGCCAAAAACAATAATAAAATACTAATAGGGGTTTATTATAAATCACCCAATATATCAGAGACCACAGAAAATCTCCTTCTAAACGAAATAGACGAGGCGGCAAATCATAATGAGGTTGTTATTATGGGGGACTTCAACTTCCCAGATAAAGACTGGGAAACTGAAACCTGTATATCTCATAAAGGAAACAGGTTCTTGGCAATAACCAAAGACAATTACCTTTCCCAACTAGTTCAGGACCCGACTAGAGGGACGGCCATACTGGACTTAGTATTAACCAATAGACCTGACAGAATAACAGATGTGCAGGTTGGGGGACATCTGGGAAACAGTGACCATAACATAATAACATTCCAACTGTCATTCAAAAGAGTGTTTCTTAAGGGAGGAACAAAAATACCAAACTTCAAAAAAGCTAAATTTAGCCAACAAAGAGAGGCCATAGGCCTAACTAACTGGGACAAAGTCCTCAAAAATAAAAATACAGCCACAAAATGGGATATTTTTAAAAGCATCCTAATATCTAATTGTGAGAGGTACATACCTTATGGGAATAAAAGGTTAAGGAACAAGAAAAAACCAATGTGGATAAATAGAGCTGTAAAGAAAGCAATAAATGACAAACAGAAAGCATTTCTAAAACAGGAGGAGAGCGAGGAAGCATTGAAAAACTATAAGGAAAAAAATAGAATATGTAAAAGACAAATAAAAGCAGCCAAACTAGAGACCGAGAGATTAATCGCCAAAGAGAGTAAAACTAACCCTAAAATGTTCTTCAATTATATACATAATAAAAAGTATAAACCTGAAGGTGTCGGCCCCTTACAGAGTAATGAGGGGGGAGTTGCAGAGAGCGATGAGGAGAAAGCAAAGCTACTAAATAACTTTTTCTCCACTGTATTCACTGAGGAAAATAAACTGTCAGATGAAATGGAGAGTATAAAAGTAAATTCCCCTTTAAAAGTGTCCTCTCTGACCCAGGAAGAAGTACAGCAACGTCTTAAAAATATTAAAATAGACAAATTACCAGGACCGGATGGCGTACACCCCCGTATCCTAAGATAATATTTCTGATATTTAAGAACTCTATACTGACGGGGAGTGTTCCACAGGATTGGCGCATAGCAAATGTGGTGCCAATATTCAAAAAGGGTCCAAAAACAGAGCCCGGAAACTATAGGCCGGTAAGTTTAACTTCTGTTGTGGGTAAACTGTTTGAAGGTTTTCTGAGAGATGCTATCTTGGAGTACCTCAATGAAAATAAGCAAATAGCTCCGTATCAGCATGGCTTCATGAGGGATCGGTCATGTCAAACCAATTTAATCAGTTTCTATGAGGAGGTAAGTTCTAGACTTGACCGCGGTGACTCAATGGATGTTGTATATTTGGACTTCTCCAAAGCGTTTGACACGGTACCACATAAAAGGTTAGTATACAAAATGAGAATGCTTGGCCTGGGAGAAAATGTCTGTATGTGGGTAAGTAACTGACTCAGTGATAGAAAACAGAGGGTGGTTATTAACGGTAGATACTCAGATTGGGTCACTGTCACTAGTGGGGAACCACAGGGGTCTGTATTGGGTCCTATTCTCTTCAATATATTTATTAATGATATTGTAGAAGGTTTGCATAGTAAAATATCAATTTTTGCAGATGACACTAAACTGTGTAAAGTAATTGACACAGAGGAGGACAGTGCACTGCTACAGCAGGATCTGGATAGACTGGAGGCTTGGTCAGAAAAGTGGCAGATGAGGTTTAACACTGACAAATGTAAGGTTATGCATATGGGAAGGAATAATGCAAGTCACCAGTACATACTAAATGGTAAAGCACTGGGTAACTCTGACATGGAAAAGGACCTAGGAATTTTAGTGAACAGCAAACTAAGCTGTAGAAGCCAGTGCCAGACAGCTGCTGCCAAGGCCAATAAGATAATGGGTTGCATCAAAAGGGGCATAGATGCCCGTGATGAGAACATAGTCCTGCCACTTTACAAATCACTAGTCAGACCACACATGGAGTACTGTGTACAGTTCTGGGCTCCTGTGAACAAGGCAGACATAGCAGAGCTGGAGAGGGTTCAGAGGAGGGCAACTAAAGTAATAACTGGAATGGGTGGACTACAGTACCCAGAAAGATTATCAAAATTAGGGTTATTCACTTTAGAAAAAAGACGACTGAGGGGAGATCTAATAACTATATATAAATATATCAGGGGTCAGTACAGAGATCTCTCCCATCATCTATTTATCCCGAGGACTGTGACTGTGACGAGGGGACATCCTCTGCGTCTGGAGGAAAGAAGGTTTGTACATAAACATAGAAGAGGATTCTTTACGGTAAGAGCAGTGAGACTATGGAACTCTCTGCCTGAGGAGGTGGTGATGGTAAGTTCACTAAAAGAGTTCAAGAAGGGCCTGGATGTACTTCTGGAGGGTATTACAGGTTATAGTTACTAGAGAGGGGTCGTTGATCCAGGGAGTTTTTCTGATTGCCTGATTGGAGTCGGGAAGGAATTTTTCCCCCTAAAGTAAGGAAAATTGACTTCTACCTCACAGGGGGTTTTTTTTGCCTTCCTCTGGATCAACTTGTAGGAAAACAGGCCGAACTGGATGGACAGATGTCTTTTTTCGGCCTTACAAACTATGTTACTATGTTACTATGGTAAAATATTGGGTAACTCTGACATAGAAAAGGACCTAGGAATTTTAGTGAACAGAAATCTAAGCTGCAGAAACCAGTGTCAGACAGCTGCTGCCAAGGCCAATAAGATAATGGGCTGCATCAAAAAATGGATAGATGCTCGTGAACAAGGCAGACATAGCAGAGCTGGAGAGGGTTCAGAGGAGGGCAACTAAAGTAATAACTGGAATGGGTGGACTACAGTACCCAGAAAGATTATCAAAATTAGGCTTATTCACTTTAGAAAAAAGACGACTGAGGGGAGATCTAATAACTATGTATAAATATATCAGAGGTCAGTACAGAGATCTCTCCCACGATCTATTTATCCCCAGGACTGTGACTGTGATGAGGGGACATCCTCTGCGTCTGGAGGAAAGAAGGTTTGTACACAAACATAGAAGAGGATTCTTTACGGTAAGAGCAGTGAGACTATGGAACTCTCTGCCTCAGGAGGTGGTGATGGTAAGTTCACTAAAAGAGTTCAAGAGGGGCCTGGATGTATTTTTGGAGGGTAATAATATTACAGGTTATAGTTACTAGAGAGGGGTTGTTGATCCAGGGAGTAATTCTGATTGCCTGTTTGGAGTCGGGAAGGAATTTTTTTCCCTAAAGTGGGGAAAACTGGCTTCTACCTCACAGGGTTTTTTTTTGCCTTCCTCTGGATCAACTTGTAGGAAAACAGGCCGAACTGGATGGAAAGATGTCTTTTTTTCGGCCTTATAAACTATGTTACTATGTTACTATGTTACTATGCCTCTGAGGGCGATTTCAGATCTGACCATTTACGCTGGATCTGGCCCGGGGTCCGCAAGGTGTAGAAACGATGGTGCAAGCCTCGGATCACCTGCTGGATCACCTCCTTTTTATGCTGGTTCGGGTGGCGGTGTGTGCCATCGTAAATCGTAATCCTAGCGGTCCATCAGCCGGACTATGTATTTCAGCTGCGCAGCAGAGCTAAATGATGAGGATCGCCTGGATGCCATTTTTGAATATTCGCTCTGCCTCTGAGTGCACGCCACGGCCTCTCGTCGTACGTGCCTGCGTATTACGTAATCGCGTAGACAATAGTACGCTGAGGATTCGTAAGCTATTTGTACGCTCATGCGTACATCTTCTAAGAAGTTGCGTGCATTTTTTAAATGAACGTTCGTTATTAGTGCGCAAATGTTCACTAATAGCACATAATAACGTATATCTTGTACGCAAATACAACGATTCTATTCGTCGAATATACGAATCTAAGGAAAACTTCGGCGAATGTTCGGTGAATAATTTTTTGAATGATTCGCTCATCTCTAGTTAAGACCAGAGCTGAGGGGGTAGAAAAAAGTCACATATTCTGTGCATCCTGATAGCAGCCAAGGCCTGTATAATAGCACAATGTCTCACATAAAAACAATAAAGTTGGGAAATGGAAATTATTCTAAATTAAAGTGGTATTATACCTACTATAAATGAAAAAATAGAAGCTCTTTGTGCATATTTTTTATCAAACGTATGTCGGGCCCATCTACCAGGCGTCAAGGTGGCTTCTGCAGATGGGTCTATAACACTAACAGAACTGGCTCTCCTGGGGTCAACCTAAGCCTACAATGTTCAGGGCAGTGTAGGAACCAGCTACATTTACCTGAATCGAATCTGCCAATGAGTTTGTTAGAATCAGACCTGAAACTAATTTAAAAAATGTGCTTATATCTAATGCCACATTTCGACTCACAAGTGTATACATTGCTGTAATGTGGTACTGTGCATGAGCCCTAAATGGAAATTTCAAAAACACCATAAGGCCACCTGCATATGAACGAGGGTGAATGCACATAAGATTTGTCAGTTTCTGCAGCATATCCACACCAAAATGTGTAATTTCTAATTGTGGATTCTGGTGCAGATTAGATGCGGTTTTCCACAAATCTCACCCTTTCATTGAAAAGGGTTCAATCCACAACTACAACCGCAAACATAATTGACATGATGCAGATTTGGAAATCCGCAATGCAGGTCAAATCTGTGCTGTGCTTACTATTTAATCTATGAAATATATTTCTAGGTTTACATTGCTGAATGTTTGATGCAGTCAAGTTAGCAGAATGAGTAGACGTTTCTCGAAAGTCCTAGAGTTCCATGGTTTAAACTTTAACACAATAAAATAGTGCAAAATAAGTCATCATTAAATGATGTATCAATATCCGCTTCAAGAGTCATTTCCTTTGTTACCTGAGAGACCAAAGAAAGTGTCTTTATGGTGTGAGAGCTATTCGCTGTCACATAGGAAAAGCTTCAGAACTTTCCTAACAGTTAAATTTTCATATTTTTCAGGTGCTCTGTGGATAAAGCTGTTCAAAATGAATGCACCCAATGGAGTTATAAATAAACTCTTATTCAAAGCAATGAGACACACAATATCTGAAATCTTAGCCCTGAGATATTTATGCAGTTCAGACTTTTATCTCTAAGACATTCAAATTCAGCTAGCCGTTATCTCTATACAATGCCACTATAATTACAGGATGGCAGATCTCAAAAATCCAGATCAAAATGCAATTAAATTCTTTTGTTAAGCTCCTGTTCTAGTTTATGATATGTCATAAGGTATCACACTGATCTTGCCACTGGGGTCTTGTTTAAACTTTATGGAATGTAATGCGGCTTTAAGCATATTGTACCGTGAGCTATTATGTGGTTTCAGATGAAACATATAAAGTTCATTTTTGTGCTAAAGTACTTCTCTTTATAAACGCTAATGAAAAATTGGATGAAGCTCTTAAGTGTTAGAAATAGTTCTCAATCTAAAATTTAGCATAACAAGTTAGGAATGTTGCTCAGTGGCTAGTGACAATGATATTGTATTAGAATTGCAGGTTAAAGGAGTATTTCCTTTTTTTTATACTGCTGACCTGTCCTCAGGATAGGCCATCAATATCAGATCAGTGGGAGTCTGACTCTAAGCATTCCTGGTGATTAGCTGTTTGAATGGGCTGCAGTGCTAGTGGGAGAGCTACGTTCTCTTCTATTTTTATCTGCACGCTGTCTACATTGTAGAATGGTACAGTGTAATTACAGTTTCCTTTGCCATTCCCTCGAATGGGATGAATAGCTGTAATTACACTGCTAGAGTGCAGGTAATTATTGAAGAATATTCTGCTCTTGCACTAGAGCCGTAGCCCCTTCAAACAGCTGATCAACAAAGGTGCTGAGAGCCGGACCTCCACCAGTCTGAAATCCTGAGAACAGGTCATCAATTTCCTGAAACTAGAATACTATACTTGTATCAAAGCCTAATGTCATACACTCAGGCTACTTTTGCATCTGCTACATTGCTCTCCAGCAAGCTGTTCCAGCAAAGAATGCTGGGAACGTGTTCAGTAATTTTTGTCTGGTCGAGGCACTGGATTCAGAGAACTCCAGCAGGCTGTTCTTTGCAGGAACAACCTACTGGGGAGCTGTGCCACAGATATGAAACCAAGCCTAACTTTAAGATTTGTGATCTTGTAATTAGCAGCAGGAGCATAGTGTGGTAATGATTGACTACCACTATAATAGGATAAGATGAAACAATATGTTTAACCCTTTAACTATTAAAAAATCACAGATGTTTTTGTTTTGTTGTTTTTTTAGATTGCCAAGACACAAGAACTCCAGGCTACTCCTTTGGCCTGTTCTCAAACCAGGCACATTTGGTGCTCTGTTTTCTATACCAAGCGAGAATCCATAACTGTGAAGGAATATAAGTATTTTATACTTATCCTTGGTTTATGTCCTTGGGGAAGGCAAGTGTTCTATAAACTTAGTGTATGATATGGGATTGTGTTTTCCATTTGCCTTTATCAAATCAGTATTCAAGCTACTTGGATTTAGTATTTGTTATCTCTATCCTTCTGCCCGAATAGCAAATTGATGCTATCAAATAGTACATACGGTAGTCTGAACAGCAAGATCATCACATTGGTCTTCTCATTCATTACCATGAAATACAGTAAATTATATGTTATGATAATGTCGGTTTCTAACATGTGCCTCAGAGGCATTTTAATATAGATGTGTTTAATTACATTTTAACTTTTCAGTTCTATAACAAGCTCAAAATATCATTCCATTTTCTGATTTCTTAATGCAAGAGCCATGATACAATCCATTCAATGACTGATATTCTGTTACTTTTATAAATGTATTCCCGGAAAACATTCATATGAGTCACATGTAGAGATGAGCGAACATGCTCGTCCGAGCTTGATGCTCGTTCCAGCATTAGGGTATTCGCATATGCTCGCTACTCGGACAAGCATATCGCGATCCTTGAGGAAATGGCAACTTCCTCTTCCTGCATGTTATGTGCCTTTTTTCAGCCAATCAACATGCAGGAGAGTCTTTGGTACCTTCTAGCATCACGTGGGGCCCCTACAAGTGGGGCATTGGCTGGCCAGATCAGATGACCTGGGATATAAGAATCTGGTCCCGCGCTGCTCGCGTCATATGCCGTCTGCATGAGATTAGGGATAGACCTGCTGTCTGTCAGGGAGAGTGTTAGGGCCTGAATTTAGATGTTGGTTAGGCAGGAATCACCCACAAAGAACCCAACAGTCCTTCTAAGGGCTACAAGCACCTTTTTTTTTGGTCTCCTCCAGGCTGCTGGCTGGGACTTGTAGTGCAGCTACCGCCATCTTGGCTGCACACTGTACACAGTAACTGGTGGCAGAAGGGACAGCACGTGGTCCACACAGACCCACAATAAATTGCCCAAAGTACTCATTTTTGCTGCTGCTGTACTTTGGCTTGCTGAGATCTGTAGTGCAGTCTAGGGAATACGTTTTTCTGTCATTTCAATACACTACAGTCCAGTGAACAATTATGTAGTGTACTGTACAGTAGCGTCAGTCTAGGGAATACGTTTTTCTGTCATTTCTATACACTACAGTCCAGTGAACAATTATGTAGTGTGCTGTACAGTAGCATCAGTCTAGGGAATACGTTTTTTATATACCCTACAGTGCAGTGAAATATTGAGTGGTTTGCGGTGCAATAGCCGCCATCTAAAGACTACGTTTTTCCTCTCGGTTATATATTATACAGTGCAGTGAAAAATTGTGTCGTGTGCTGCACACTAGCCGGAGTGTAAAAAATATAAATTTTTCCTCTCAGTTATATATTATACAGTGCAGTGAAAAATTCTGTCGTGTGCTGCACACTAGCCGGAGTGTAGAAAATATAATTTTTTCCTCTGAGTTATATATTATACAGTGCAGTGAAAAAATCTGTTGTGTGCTGCACACTAGCCAGAGTGTAGAAAATAGAAAATATAATTTTTTCCTCTCAGTTATATATTATACAGTGCAGTGAAACATTCTGTCGTGTGCTGCACACTAGCCGGAGTGCAGAAAATATAAGTTTTTTCTTTCAGTTATATATTATACAGTGCAGTGAAAAATTGAGTGGTTTGCGGAGCAATAGCCGCCGTCTAAAGACTAAGATTTTCCTCTCAGTCATATATACTACAGTGCAGTGCGAAATTGTGTCGTGTGCTCCATACTAGCCGGAGTGTAGAAAATGTAATTTTTTCCTCTCAGTTATATATTATAAAGTGCAGTGAAAAATTCTGTCGTGTGCTGCACACTAGCCGGAGTGTAGAAAATAGAAAATATAATTTTTTCCTCTCAGTTATATATTATACAGTGCAGTGAAAAATTATGTCGTGTGCTGCACACTAGCCGGAGTGTAGAAAATATAATTTTTTCCTCTCAGTTATATATTATACAGTGCAGTGAAAAATTCTGTCGTGTGCTGCACACTAGCCGGAGTGTAGAAAATAAAAAATATAATTTTTTCCTCTCAGTTATATATTATACAGTGCAGTGAAAAATTTTGTCGTCTGCTGCACACTAGCCGGAGTGTAGAAAATATCAGTTTTTTCTTTCAGTTATATATTATACAGTGCAGTGAAAAATTGAGTGGTTTGCGGTGCAATAGCCGCCGTCTAAAGACTACGTTTTTCCTCTCAGTCATATATACTACAGTGCAGTGTAAAATTCTGTCGTGTGCTGCACACTAGCCGGAGTATAGAAAATATAAGTTTTTCCTTTCAGTTATATATTATAAAGTGCAGTGAAAAATTGAGTGGTTTGCGGTGCAATAGCCGCTGTCTAAAGACTAAGTTTTTCCTCTCAGTCATATATACTATAGTGCAGTGCGAAATTGTGTCGTGTGCTGCACACTAGCCGGAGTGTAGAAAATATAATTTTTTCCTCACAGTTATATATTATACAGTGCAGTGAAAAATTGAGTGGTTTGCGGTGCAATAGCCGCCGTCTAAAGACTAAGTTTTTCCTCTCAGTCATATATACTACAGTGCAGTGCGAAATTGTGTCGTGTGCTGCACACTAGCCGGAGTGTAGAAAATAGAAAATATAATTTTTTCCTCTCATTTATATATTATACAGTGCAGTGAAAAATTCTGTTGTGTGCTGCACACTAGCCGGAGTGTAGAAAATATCAGTTTTTCCTTTCAGTTATATATTATACAGTGCAGTGAAAAATTGAGTGGTTTGCGGTACAATAGCCGCCGTGTAAAGACTACGTTTTTTCTCTCAGTTATATATCATACAGTGCAGTGAACATAAAAAATGTTGAACCCAAGGGCTAAGGGTTGAGGATGAGGGCGTGGGCGTTCAAGTAGTGTAGGGGGCAGAGGCTGTGGTCCTGGGCAGGTTGACACAGTACATATAGATGAGGGAGCAGTGGAAGGCCGCAGAGTTTCACTCCCTAGCCTCATCTCGCAACTTACTGGTTCACGTGGTACACCACTATTGAAACCACAACAGTGCGAACAGGTGATGATGTGAATAGCGGACAATGCGTCCAGTAATTTATCTACCACCCAGTCTTCCACGCAGTCCACCCACGCTAGCCAAAGGATTAGACCTCTGTCTCCTCCAGCTCAACCTCCTTCCCCCCAGCCTGCCCCCCCATGGAAAGTATGGATTCAGATCAGGCATACTCACAGGAACTCTTTCAGGACCCTACCCAGAGACACAAACCACTGCTCAACAGCAACCTGAGCAGTTGCTCTGTCCCGATGCCCAAAATTTAGAACTTTCACAGTCTGTAGGTGATGAGAGTGTGGACTTAGTGCAAGTAGTGCGTGAAGAGGTGTCGGATGATAATGATGATGATGATGATGATGAGACACGGTTGTCAGACAGTGACGTTGTTGTCAGGGCAGTAAGTCCGAGGGGGGAGCAGAATGAGGAATCGAAGGAAGAGCTGGTGGATGATGAGGTGACTGACCCGAGCTGGGTTGGTAATCCAACTCAAGTGCTTCTGAGGGCGAGGCAAGTGCAGCACCAGAACAGGTTGGAAGAGGCAGTGGGGTGGCCAGAGGGAGAAGCAGGGACAGAGGCCGCTCATGTACTGCCCACACCGCGGATTGCGGGGCCTACCTCGTTCACGGTTTCTCAGATGTACTATGCCTCTTCCTCCAACCCCTCCTCCTCCTCCGAATTACCATCCGTGGGCACGGCGCCTTCAGTCGGTAGCTCTAGGCGCAGCAGCACTGCCGTGGGTAAGCTCCAGCAGGCGGTGCTCAAACTGCTGAGCTTAGGTGACAAAAAGCACACCGCCCAAGAGCTGTTACAGGGCATCACAGCGCAGACCGATCTGTGGCTAGCACCGCTGAACCTCAAGCCAGGCATAGTTGTGTGTGACAACGGGCGTAACCTGGTGGCGGCTCTGCAACTCGGCAGACTGACACATGTGCCATGCCTGGCCCACGTGTTCAATCTCATAGTTCAGCGGTTCCTCAAGACATACCCCAATCTGTCAGATTTGCTCACCAAGGTGCGCCACATCTGTGCGCATTTCTGCAAGTTAAGCACAGATGCTGCCACTCTCAGGGCAGCGCAGCGGCCTCTACAACTGCCAGCTCACCGACTGTTGTGCGACGTGCCCACGAGATGGAATTTGACATTAAACATGTTATCCAGAGTTTACCTGCAGTGCAGAGCGATTGTAGACTGCCAGATGTCAACTTCCACCAGAACTGGTAGCCAGGTCAGTCAGATTCCTCAAGTCTACAATGAGGAGTGGACGTGGATGTCTGATATCAATCAAGTGTTGAGCAACTTTGAGGAGTCAACACAGATGGTCAGCGGCGATGCCGCCATTATCAGCCTCACCATCCCACTGCTTTGCCTGTTGAAAAACTCACTGCTCAGCATGAAGTCAGAAGCTTTGCGCTTGTCACAGGAGATGGGGGAAGAAGATAAGTCGCTTGATAGCCAGATTACCCTCCCGTCTGTTTCTCAGCGCGTATTGGAGGAGGGGGATGAGGATGAGGAGGAAGAGGAGGAGAATGTTGGCGAGACAGAAGAGGGTACCAATGCTCAGTCCTTCTTAACTCTTGAGCGTGTATGGGCTGAAGAGGAGGAGTTGGAGGAGGAGGAGGAAATGGAGAGTCTGGCGCACATGGCAGACTTCATGTTAGGCTGCCTATCCCATGACCCTCGCGTTAAAAGAATTTTTTCAAACACCGATTACTGGGTGTTCACTCTCCTGGACCCACGGTACAAGCAGAACCTTTCCACTCTTATCCCTGTAGAGGAAAGGAGTATCAGAGTGAATCAATATCAACAGGCCCTGGTGCACAAGCTGAAACAATCCTTCTCATCTGACGCTGCTAGCGGCAGAGGGCATGGTTCTCTGGGCCAAGTAGCGGGGGAGAGGAGGCGAGCAGACAGCTTGTCCAGCACTGGCAGGGGAACGCTCTCCAAGGCCTTTGCCAGTTTTATGTCACCCCAGCAAGACACTGTCACCTGTCCCCAGTCTAGGCAGAGTAGGGGGGAGCTGTACAGAAAGATGGTGAGGGAGTACCTAGCTGACCATACCAACGTCCTGCGTGATCACTCTGCTCCATACAACTACTGGGTTTCAAAGCTGGACACGTGGCCTGAACTGGCGCTGTACGCCTTGGAGGTGCTGGCCTGCCCTGCCGCTAGCGTGTTGTCAGAGCGGGTATTCAGTGCAGCTGGTGGCGTCATCACCGATAAGCGTACACGCCTGTCAACTGACAGCGCTGACAGGCTGACGCTTATTAAAATGAACAAAGCCTGGATTTCACCGGAATTCAAATCTCCTCCGGGGAAAAGCAGCTAAAGAATAAGATTCCTTATGTATCCGATTCCTCTCCTCCTACTCTTCATTGCCAAACGCTGACCCAAAAGGGAATTTTTTAAAGGGCCAACTGGCATTCTTTTAAGACAAAGTTTCCGGAGGGCCACCTACAGGCCCTCTCTCCAAACAATTTTTCCGGAGCGTCAACTACAAACACTCTAAAACCATTTTTCAGGAGCGTCAACTACAGACACTCTAAAACAATTTTTCAGGAGCGTCAACCACAGACACAATTTTTTTTTTTTTTTCGGAGGGTCGACTTCAGACACTCCAAAAAAATTTTTTGGGGAGGCTCACCTACAGCCATTTGACTGCAATCTCAGTCGTACACAGGCATTGTTGGTGTCACCGCCATGCTGTTTCAGGCTAAATTTTTGGGTGGTTCACCTGCTAACTCAGTCTAACTCGATCACTTTGTTGTCACCGCCGCCATACAGGGCCTCGATAATTTTTTATGTGCTTCGCCTGCTCCTACAGTGTAACTGTCACGGGGGAGACAAGGGAAGGTGTGCCCTGTACTTGAAACCCCCCTTCTTTCCCTACCTACTTGCCTCAAACGGCCCTAGGCGGCCGCGGACAACCACGAAGACGTTCCCTATACTGGGTAAGTGCAGAGGGAGGGAAAGGGAACACAGGGAGAGACAAAACACAGACGGAACAAACACAATGATAGAGTAGTCAGCAAGCCGGGTCAAACACAGGAGATAGCGTAAATACCAGGGGTCAAGAGAAGAGAGGTCCAAGTCCAAGTCCAAAGTCAGAGTCCAAATAGCAAATCCAAAACACAAGGTCGCACAAGCACTGATCAAAAGTATAAACTAATCACAGGCATCTGAGTGAGGCAGTTGCCATCTTTAAATAGCCCACCCAGGATCATGTGATGTGGCCAGCATCACATGACCTGAGGCGGAGCAAGCTGTCCAAACAATATGCAAAGTAGCCATGTGGTGTGATCAGCACCACATGGCTAAACCCAAACAGAGAATTAACTCATGAAGTGCTGGCTGACAAGACCAGCACTTCAATTCCCTATTGCTCGTCTCTAGGGGGGCGGAGAGGTCCGGCGATGTCGTGCAGAGGGAGCGCGACGCCGACCTCGCGTGACAGTACCCCCCCCTTCACGAGGGGCCACCGGACCCTTACCAGCGGGAGCAGGCTTATCGGGATGCTGCAGATGGAACTTTTGGATGAGCGAGTCTGCATGCATCCTGGTCAACGGTACCCAAGACCTGTCCTCAGGACCGAACCCCTTCCAATGTACGAGGTACTGGAAGGAATTCCGGACCCTTCTCACATCCACAATTCTGGCAATCTCATGCTCCATTTGTCCTGCTACCTCAACCGGAGGAGGAGACTGTTCCTCAGGACCAACGGGAGCAACATAACGTTTGAGCAAAGACACATGAAAAACATTATGAACACGAAGGGAGTCGGGTAAACATAACCTAAAAGAAACTGGATTGATCACCTTGGTGATCCTGTAAGGACCAATGAAGCGAGGTGCAAACTTGTAGGATGGTACCCTCATGTTGAGATTTTTAGTCGATAACCATACCTTATCCCCAACCTTAAAATTCACACCCTTAGAACGTTTTCTATCAGCCTTAGCTTTTTGAACTCCTTGGGCCTTTTCCAGGTTCGACTGAACCTGTGCCCAAACTGTGCACAGTTCTTGAGAAAAATCATTGACCTCTGGGACAACCGACGCAGATGGGGAACAGGAGCCAAAGCGTGGATGAAAACCCATATTGCAGAAAAATGGCGACATCCCAGAGGATGAATTAACACGATTATTAATTGCAAATTCAGCCAGAGACAGGAATCTGGCCCACACATGTTGGTTATCAGAAACATAACATCTGAGATATTGCTCAACGGATTGGTTAAGACGTTCAGTCTGACCATTGGTCTCCGGATGAAAGGCTGATGAAAAGGACAAAGAGATACCAATCTTATTACAGAACGCCCTCCAGAACCTAGACACAAACTGTACTCCCCTATCAGAAACGATATTCTCAGGAACACCATGCAGTTTGACAATATTATCCATGAACACGGACGCCAAGATCTTTGCAGAGGGTAATTTACACAAAGGAATAAAATGACACATTTTGCTGAATCTGTCAACCACCACAAATATCACGGTTTTACCCTCAGAGCACGGCAAGTCCATGATAAAGTCCATGGACAGATGTGACCAAGGTCTACTAGGTATGGGTAAAGGATGTAACTCACCCATAGGTCGTGTCTTGGTATTCTTGGACCTGGCACAAGTGTTACACGCAGTTACAAAAGCCTGAACATCTCTGGAGATTGACGGCCACCAATACTGCCTAGAGACCAACTCCTTGGTGGCATTGATGCCAGGATGTCCACACAAAACAGAATTATGGCACTCACCCAGCAGTTGCAATCGCAAATGAGCCGGCACAAACAATTTGTCATTGGGGGTACCAATGGGAGCAAGATGTTGTCCTGCCGAGATTTCAGAAGCGAGGTCAGATGAGGTAGCGGCCACGATGATATCAGCTGGCAGGATGGGCTCAGGAGGGACGTCAGGAGGCTGACAAGTAAGTCCTTAAGATGGTCAGACAGCCCCACCCTAAACTGGCTTCTCAAAGCAGGGTCATTCCATCCAGAGGAAACACACCACTTTCTAAACTCAGCACAGTAATCCTCTACTGGACGGTTACCCTGCCGAATGTCTCTGAGCTGAGTCTCAGCTACAGAAGTCAAGTCAGGCTCCTCATATAATAGGCCTAAGGCCTGAAAAAATGCTTCCACAGACTGCAAGCTTGGGGAGTCAGGCGGTAAAGAAAAGGCCCATTCCTGCGGATCACCTTGCAGCAAGGAAATAATTATTCCTACCCGCTGCTGCTCGGCACCCGAGGAGTGAGGACGTAAGCGAAAATACAATTTTACGCTCTCCTTAAAGGAACGGAAAGTTTTCCGGTTCCCCAAAAACCGATCCGGCAATTTAACATGAGGTTCCACAATGGGGTTAGATGTGGAGGGAGCCGCTACTAGTGCAGGTTGTAGCTGCTCCTGATGTAGGAGCCTCTCGGCCAGGTCCTGGATCATCTGCGCCATACCCTGAACCTGGTCCGTGAGCACCCGCAATTGCTCCATATGATACGGCCTGTGATTCTGTCACGGGGGAGACAAGGGAAGGTGTGCCCTGTACTTGAAACCCCCCTTCTTTCCCTACCTACTTGCCTCAAACGGCCCTAGGCGGCCGCGGACAACCACGAAGACGTTCCCTATACTGGGTAAGTGCAGAGGGAGGGAAAGGGAACACAGGGAGAGACAAAACACAGACGGAACAAACACAATGATAGAGTAGTCAGCAAGCCGGGTCAAACACAGGAGATAGCGTAAATACCAGGGGTCAAGAGAAGAGAGGTCCAAGTCCAAGTCCAAAGTCAGAGTCCAAATAGCAAATCCAAAACACAAGGTCGCACAAGCACTGATCAAAAGTATAAACTAATCACAGGCATCTGAGTGAGGCAGTTGCCATCTTTAAATAGCCCACCCAGGATCATGTGATGTGGCCAGCATCACATGACCTGAGGCGGAGCAAGCTGTCCAAACAATATGCAAAGTAGCCATGTGGTGTGATCAGCACCACATGGCTAAACCCAAACAGAGAATTAACTCATGAAGTGCTGGCTGACAAGACCAGCACTTCAATTCCCTATTGCTCGTCTCTAGGGGGGCGGAGAGGTCCGGCGATGTCGTGCAGAGGGAGCGCGACGCCGACCTCGCGTGACAGTAACTCTGTCACTCTGTAGTCACAGCCATACAGGGCCTCGATAAATTTTTATATGCTTCGCCTGCTCCTGCACTGTAACTCGGTCACTCTGTAGTCATAGCCATACAGGGCCACAATAAATTTTTATGTGCTTCGCCTGCTCCTGCACTGTAACTCGGTCACGCTGTAGTCATAGCCATACAGGGCCGCAATAAATTTTTATATGCTTCGCCTGCTCCTGCACTGTAACTCGGTCACTCTGTAGTCACAGGCATACAGGGCCACGATAAATTTTTATGTGCTTCGCCTGCTCCTGCACTGTAACTCGGTCACTCTGTAGTCACAGCCATACAGGGCCTCGATAAATTTTAATGTGCTTCGCCTGCTCCTGCACTGTAACTCGGTCACTCTGTTGTCACAGCCATACAGGGCCTCGATAAATTTTTATGTGCTTCGCCTGCTCCTGCACTGTAACTCGGTCACTCTGTAGTCACAGCCATACAGGGCCACAATAAATTTTTATGTGCTTCGCCTGCTCCTGCAGTGTAACTCGGTCACTCTGTAGTCACAGCCATACAGGGCCACGATAAATTTTTATGTTCTGGGTGAGCACAATTGCCTTGAGGGTCACCACCAGGCTGTTGCCCGAGAATTTGGAGTAAAGGTGGGATTAGGCAGCCTCAGAGGCATCCATGCATGCTGCCCCTGCTGTTTCCTGTCCATTTCTGTGGTGTTTCCATCATTTTCTGAGGTTTCCAGGTTTTCACCCAGCCTTCCCTAGGCAGAGCCTTGGTCCCCTGCAAAAAATGCTCGAGTCTCCCATTGACTTCAATGGGGTTTGTTATTCGAAACGAGCACCCGAGCATCGGGAAAAATTTGACTCAAATAACGAGCACCCGAGCATTTTAGTGCTCGCTCATCTCTAGTCACATGCAATTGTTGTTCATACAAACTCTGATTTTCACAAAGCAGCTTTAATGTTTGTACTAGTTTTATAAGATTTTGGCAGAAAATAGGTTCACTAAACGTGACTGCATTGCATTATGTAAGCTGAATTAACAGGTATCAATCATATGAATGAATCATCCAATTAAACAAATGACATCATGTACCTTGCTAAAACAGGAACACGATTTACTACATTACTTTTGATGGAGAAATAGTACTGACTTTTTAATAAACAAGCATGAAAGGTTTAGAAAAAAAAACGATTACTGTTTTTTCTGATTATAGATTAAAAAAATATTTAGGACCATTATTTCAACATTAATTTATTTCATATCTCCAGATGTTGACCCTCTCTTATAGGCACAGCCTTTACTTTTATCAAAAGACTCTATGTCCCTCGGCTCCTAAAAGGCCCAATCTTGCAACAGATTTCATTTGATTTCATATTAGCTTCCACATCATATCTACAGGATATCTAATAAGGGCTCATAGACATGGGCAAACCATGTGCACCAAGCCTATGTGGCAGCACATGGAGGCTATACAGCTCCCTTATACTGAGCCACATATCCCGATGTTCTGTTCTCCTGGCTCAGTTGAGTGTTACAAATATTTTCTTTACCTCCATATGAAATAATATGGCTGTATGACACCTTAATGTCCTATCCAAGCCCATTAAGAGTTAGTGGAGCCAAAACCACATATAGTTAAAGGGGTTGACAATTATATGGCACTTACTAATATAAGAAAATCACTGCATAAACTAGACGCTAAAAACACTTATACTTTATTAAGATTATCCTTAAAAGGAAAGAAAACACCCCAAAAATGATAGGCAAATTGAAAACAAACAAAAGCCAATAAGCGCTCCAGGCCATAGGTATATGAGTATAAGGTGGGAACTCGTATACCTAGTGTATGTGGTGTCTCTACTATTCGCTCCCAGACCATTTAACAATCATGTATTGATTGGGTTGAGCCCTATTTTTGTCTCTGGCCTGGAGCGTTTATTGGATTTTGTTTGTTTTCAATTTGCCTATAATTTTTGAGGTGTTTTCTTTCATTTTAAGGATAATCTTAACCACTTCCAGTCTGCCCATTGACTATAAACGTCCTGGTAGTGGATCTCTATCTCTGAATGGACGTTTTAAAACGTCCTTGAGCTTTGCCCCCTGTGTGCAGCACCTGTACATAAAAGCTCCATGACTCAGCTGCCTCCTGACAGCCAAGAACATGGAGCTTTAACCTGAGACCTTTTTTCCTGGCCTCCAGGTCTTTGATCACTCTGACAAGCTGTCAAAGCCATCACAAATGCTTGTACTATCTCCCTCTCATTACTGCTGGTCACAGAGCAGTTTACAACCACATATGGGGTGTTTCTGCAAACTTCAGAATCAGGAAAATAAATATTCAGGTTTGATTTGCGGTTTACCCTTGCTATCTTATAGGAAAAATGAATTAAAAATTGAAAATCTGCAAAAAAAATATATTTATTTTTACATTTCACCTTCCTTCTGTTTTAATTCTTGTGGGAAATCTAAAGGGTTAACAAACTTTGTAAAAATCAGTTTGGATTACAATGGGAGCTGTAGGTTCTAAAATATGTTCATTTATGGGAGGTTTCTATTATTTAAGCCCCTCAAAGTCACTTTAGAACTGCAAAGGTCCTTTAAAATTAACTATTTGAAATTTTCATGAAAATCTTAAAAATTACATCTAAAATTTGAAGCCTTCTAACGTCCTCAAAAAATAAAATTACATTTCCAAAATTATGCCAACATAAAGTGGACATATGGTGAATGTTCATTAATAACAATTTTATTAGATATCCCTATGCAACTTAAAAGCAGAGATATTAATATTTAAAAAATTGTGATTTTTTTCAAAATTTTCAGTAACTTTGGGATTTTTTATAAATAAAGGTAAAATATATTGACTCAAATTTACCATTAACACAAAGTACAATGTGTCACAAGTAAACAGTCTATGAATGGCTTGGATAAGTAAAAGCGTTCCAAAGTTATTACCACATGAAGTGACACATGTTAGATTTGCAAAATTAGGCCTGGTCAGGAAGGGGGTAAATGGCCCGGATGGGAAGTGGTTAATAAAGTATTAGTGTTTTTAGCATCTAGTTTATACAGTGATTTCCTTTGGTTTACCAGTCGCTTATCTCTCATACGTATCCCAGCCATGATTTTTATGCACTTACTAATACAGCCTTTGGTAAAATTCCGCACCATTTTCTATATTTCATAACATATCCTACTTGTTTATAAAGTCTTTTGTGCTGTCCACACAGAGGTCCTGCCCATAAAATTGCTGTTGGTGGGGAGTCATATGACCAGACAAATCACCTCCATGTGATGTCTCCTCCTCAAATAATTTTCCTGTTAGGTTCATAGGTGGACGTCATATTAGAAAATATTCCCCTTTAAGATGAAATTTACACATGTTCATAGTGCTTTGTTCTTCTTTCTTCTTTTATACTGTATACTATTACTACAAAAGTAATGCATTCTATCTTTTAAAATGAAGTTCTGTAATATTTTCTCTTCACATTTTCCTTCTACATTTTCAGAGTCAGCTGTCCATTTGGCTCTTAGTAAACATTGCTACATAATAACAGTTTTATTTTTAATTCAAGAACAGAATTCAAGGGATACTTTAGCATTTTAATGTTCCTGGGTCTTTCAATCAATACTTCTCAGTTTAAAAATAACAAATTTATTGATCTCAATGAAGAAAAAGCAGATGCTTAACCGAACTATACATATTTCACGTGTAGCTCTATTTTACTTTTCTCCATTGTGAGCACAAACAAAGCTAAATTCAACAGCATGAATTCCATTCAGCTTTATAATACGGCAAATATAGATAGAAGCCAACGTCCGAAAGACTGATATAATGCTGCCGTAGATACAGAAGTTTTATTTTGTTTTGTCTTTTTTGTTATAAAAAATAACAACATATTGCTCTTTCATCTGTTTGCAGTCCATCATTAAAGAAATAAAGCTAAAATTGATATATGAGTAGAGATGAGCGAATCCTAAAAGATTCGGGGATTCGGTATTCGGCCCGAATCCACTAATCCCGCGGTGGGATTCGGGCCGAATACCGAATCCCCGAATCTTTTAGGATTCGCTCATCATGAATCCCATTAAAGTCTATGGGAGACCCGAATCTTTTTGCAGGGGCCAAAGGTTCTGCACAGTCAAGTTTGCCCCAACATGTGAAAACCTCAGAAAATGATGGAAACACCTTGGAAATGCATAGGAAACACCAGGGGCAGCATGTAGAGATGCCTCTGAGGCTCCCTAAGGGCTCATTCAGACGTCCGTTTGGTGTTGTCCGTGTTTTGCGGATCCGCAATTTGCGGATCCGCAAAACACGGACAGCGGCCCATGTGCAGTCCGCAATTTGCGGAACACACATGATAGAAATGCCTTTTCCTGTCCGTGGATCCGGACAAGAATAGGACATGTTCTATTTTTTTCCGGACCCACGGAACGGAAGTGCGGATGCGGACGGCACACAGTGTGCCGTCCGCATCTTTTGCGGCCCCATTGACTGTGAATGGGTCCGCACCTGGTCCGCACCCGGTCCGCAAATTGCGGATCGTATGCGGACGATTTTTGCGGACGTGTGAATGAGGCCTGAGGCTGATGCTGCAGGTCCCTACCTTATGTAAATTTAGGTCACATGTCACTGCCAGCCAATCACTGCTGGGGAGGTATAGGGGCTGTTACATCACAGCAGGCGTTCCCACAGGCTTCCCTTTGATGCTGATTGGCTGAAAAAAACGGGCATTTCAATTTGGCAGTGACTCACGAATCTTCACGAATCCGCGCTGCCTCAGGATGCCGAGCCAAGCCGAAGCGGGCAAGATTCATGCGAATCCCGAATCTTGCCGCTCCGGCTCGCTCATCACTGTATATGAGTAATAAAAATACAAAGCATTTCAAAAGATAAGGGGTATAAATGGAAAAGTCAATATGTAGTTTATGTGTCAGTAAAAAAAATGTAGCTCATTAACAATGGGATTGGGTATGAGAGTACTCTATTCAGTCTGTATTCAGTCTGTATATAGGTATGAACTGATTTTATTTACGTCAAACCAATGTTCATCCTCATTGAAATAACTTTATTTGTAGTAAAACAAATTTATGAACTCTTATGTATGCTAGTGTGCCACTGCTCTAAAATGAACACTTTCAATGTTCCTACAAACCTTTAATTGTGTTTCAAAGGAAGTTTAAATGGGTTGTCTGGGTTTTAGAGTGAGTTAGAAAAACACCTCAAGTAATACCTCACTGATCCCAAGCCGCTCCCATTCTGACACTTATCATGCCCCCTATGATCTGTGTTTCCTAGTTTCGTAATGACACACAGGAAAAGTCATGAGATACCTGTGCAGCAATTGGCTGAGCTGGCATCTCCTAGCATTTCCTGTATGTTGAGATAGAACCAGGAAGCAGAGACCCAAGGGAGCATGGTAAGTGTCAGAACGGGAGCTGCTTGGGACTAGTGAGGTTAGTATTACTTCTTTTGCTTTTCTAACTCACTCTAAAACTCATTAATCAGGATCAGTGAGGGATCTGTGAAGTGAGTATAGCATTTTTTTAAGTCACGGATTTCCTAAAAATAACACCCCGCTAAATTTAAGATAATTTTCTCTAAATGGGTCCAAAATTTGTTATAGCTGCTGTGTTTTTCTGCTACGGTTCCCCAAAGGCCATACATAGGTTACAGTTAAAGCGAAATAATTTCACAAAGTGGCAGAAGTGCTCAGTTGAGTTCTGTGCCACTTCAGCTCTGCTCAGCCCTCCTCAGAGTGGGTTGAGGGAATAGTTCTAATATCCTGTACACTGCTTAAGAGCTGATCAGAAATGAAGGGACACATTACTTAGCACTTCTGTCCTTTCTTTTAGAATTATGTGGGGGTCTCAGTACACAGATAACCACCAATTTATACTTCTGACATGTCAAAACGACATGTCAGAAATGTTGTGAAGTAATATGTACCCTTTAAATGATGAAACACTAGCATTCTGCAGCCATCACTAAGAGGTGTATCTGAGTTTTCTGCATACAATACTAGTTATACATTTAACATAATCAATAGTGTGCAGTAGTTTCCAAAACGCCCTCTAGTGGGAGCTACAAGCAGGCAGAACTTTATTATTCATTTATGCCTATTCAGATAATTCAGTGTTATGTACCAGAAAAAAAATGAAATTAATCAGCTACTTGAACACCTCGGGTATCAGCATGTTTTGGTTCAGTTATAGATTAAAAGTAACCAGACAGAAAGGGGTTTCTTAGTAAATTATCAGTGTGTTCTAGAGATGAGCGAATCTATTCGTCGATTCGTTGATTCGTATCGAATCTTGGAAATTTTCAGCTGCGAAGCGAATCCGAATATTAGGTGATTCACTTTGGCTTTGTATGCATTCGCTACGTAGTTACTAGTGATGAGCGAGCCGGAGCGGCAAGATTCGGGATTCGCACGAATCTTGCCCGCTTCGGCTCGGCATCCCGAGGCAGCACGGATTTGTGAAGATTCGTGAGTCACTGCCAAATTGAAATGCCCGTTTTTTTCAGCCAATCAGCATCAAAGGGAAGCCTTTGGGAACGCCTGCTGTGATGTAACAGCCCCTATACCTCCCCAGCAGTGATTGGCTGGCAGTGACATGTGACCTAAATTTACATAAGGTAGGGACCTGCAGCATCAGCCTCAGGCCTCATTCACACGTCCGCAAAAATCGTCCGCATACGATCCGCAATTTGCGGACCGGGTGCGGACCAGGTGCGGACCCATTCACAGTCAATGGGGCCGCAAAAGATGCGGATGGCACACTGTGTGCCGTCCGCATCCGCACTTCCGTTCCGTGGGTCCGGAAAAAAATAGAACATGTCCTATTCTTGTCCGGATCCACGGACAGGAAAAGGCATTTCTATCATGTGCGTTCCACAAATTGCGGACTGCACATGGGCCGCTGTCCGTGTTTTGCGGATCCGCAAATTGCGGATCCGCAAAACACGGACAACACCAAACGGACGTCTGAATGAGCCCTTAGGGAGCCTCAGAGGCATCCCTACATGCTGCCCCTGGTGTTTCCTATGCATTTCCAAAGTGTTTCCATCATTTTCTGAGGTTTTCACATGTTGGGGCAAACTTGACTGTGCAGAACCTTTGGCCCCTGCAAAAAGATTCGGGTCTCCCATAGACTTTAATGGGATTCGTGATTCGGCCGAATACCGAATCCCCGAATCTTTTAGGATTTGCTCATCTCTAGTAGGTGCCCTATAAATTATATGCTATTGCGTACGAATTAAATTCATTAGCGAACTTTTACTGTTAGTTTGTTTATCGTGCGCAAAAGCCTTGGAAGAAAGCGGTCACCTGACCTAGTGGGCAGGTCTTGCTCTGATTGGCTCAGGCTCGGTAAGCCAGTGATGCATCACTTCTGCTGCGACCGCTGAGACGAGCAGAAGCACTGTGTGTGAAGTTCTGAGACTCTGAGACCTGTTTTGTGAAAATTGGGGTGTAATTGCTCTGGGAATCCATATTACACATATCAGGGATACTGCAGGGCAAGTGCACGGCCAGTTCAGGGCTAGTAATTAATCAGGCAGAGAAAGAGAGACAGGGAGAGATAGGGAGAGACAGGGAGATACAGGGACAAATACCAGCTGCAGGGCCACAGAGTGAATTGAAAAAAGTCTGGAATGGATAAGCAAAAGGGGTCCAGTTCCAGCCAGACCTCGAGCTCTAAAAAAAAGGAGAAGGTGGCACAGGGCAGAAGTGCCAAAGGACCTGTAGCCGGAGCATCTACTAGTAGTATTTGCAATACTTGGCCGTTTTTCCACCAGGCTAACACACCAAGGCGCAAAAGTGTAGTGGAGGAGAAAGTGGATGAGGTAGTGGAATGGATGGCACGCTCATCTCAGTTTCAGCCGGATGATCTGCTGTTATCTGCTGATACAGTATCCATATGAAGCCAGGGGTCAGACTGGGGTCGTTCCTTCTGCTCCACCATTCCTCTCCAGCAAAGCCCGTCATTTTCGTACGCAATTTGTACGCTTATGCGTACGTGTTCAAAGACGTTGCGTACCTTTTTACCTGAACGTTCATTATTAGTGCGCGAATGTTCGCTAAAAGCCATATAATTACGTATATTTTGTATGCAAATTCAACTAATCTATTCGTCGAATATACAAATCTTAGGAAAAGTTCGCCGAATGTTCGGCAAGTAAAATTTTGCATGATTCGCTCATCTCTAGTGTGTTCTAAAAAAACTTGTCAATTAGCTGAAGATGTCTTACAAAGCTATGTACTACTCCTTTCACAGAAAAGTACCAAGTGGCTCTGAACAATATGATAAGTATGATGCCCTGCAGAGCAACTACACAAGAGGACACACTAGTCAGAGTGTGTAGTGTGAGAAACAGACACCTCACAGGCCTTACATCACAGGTGCTTAGGGAATGTATGGAGCAGGCTTAGCAGCTGTGCCTGTTCTATACAAGGTGTTATAAAGTTGACAGCCATGTGCAGCACACAAGGTTAGGGCTCATGCACATTTTTAGCACCAATGAAAGCCTATGGGGCTGTTCACATGGCCGTTTTTTTTAACGGCCAGTGAATAGCGTCCGTCCAGAAATAGGACATGCCCTGCCGATGGACCTGCGTTATGCGCGGTGACGTCATCACGTTGGCGCGTTCAGTGACATCATCGCTCACATCGCAGGTCCTTCGGTAGGTCCTGTGCGTGAGAGAAGAGACTGCTGCAGCGCGAGCAAGTGGAGAAGGTGAGGTTTTTTTTTTTTTTTTTTAATCATCAAAAAGCAGCTGTGGGGGCATTTCTTTAAACCATGGGGGACATTATTTTACCAGGGGGCCTACATGGGGGACATTATTTTACCAGGGGGCCTACATAGGGGACATTATTTTACCAGGGGGGCCTACATGGGGGACATTATTTTACCAGGGGTCCTACATGGGGGACATTATTTTACCAGGGGGCCTACATGGGGGACATTATTTTAGTTAGGGGCACTATGGAGGACATTTTGGACATCATGGGGGTCATGATTATAGTTGGGGGCAAGAAATAACTGCCAATCCAATTCATCAATTTTTCATGTCCGTTTTTAACGGACATGAAAAACTGATACAAAACGGATGCAAAACGAACTAATTAAACGAATTAAAAATGGACACACGGCCAGAAAATGGATGCACACACTGATGCAAAATGGCCATGAAAAACTGTGTCCATGTAGCCTTAGTCTTATGGAGGCCACAAAACCTTTTGGCATGGCACAATAGGATGCCGGTAAAATAAAATACACTGCAATACAGGAGTATTGCAATGTATTGTACAAGTAATCATTCCTTAGGAGACTTAAAAAAAAAGACTGAAAAAAATATATTTTATTATATTTTATATATTAAAATATTTTCCCATTCATAGTTGTGTCCAAAAATGTACAAAATATTAAAATGGCACATTACGCCAAAGAGTTTATGTATAATAAAACTCACTATACAGTCTACAATGAGGATTTTTCTAAACCTCCTTTTAGTTAATTTGCTAATAATAATAATAATAAAAAAATAATACCATCGTCATTTTTCTGCTTAAAAATGATAATGTATTCACTTGATGGAATAAAATCATGTTTTAAGCCCCCTGAGTAAATGTGATATGCAGTAACATACACACCATTGTATAACATGTATGAGTAATAGCTTTCTAACAAAACATAATATTAATTAAACTGATAATAGATTATGATTATATACTGATAAGATCATATTATATTAATATTGTGTATCCACTTCATTAACAAGGGTTTGCACAATCATTTGCCAACAGTCCCTGTTTTTCCACGTTTAAAAAGTGGGAACTTTGTAGATTAAGCCAGCAAGATTTAAGATTTAATTGGCAAGATTTAAAGATTACCAGAGTATTTACCAGAGTATTTACCCTCCCTCAATCCCCCCCCCTTTCTTACACTAGAAAGGATGGGAGTGGGTTAACTAATTTCTGAGCCAAGATACATGTATTTGATATTGTTTTTCACAAGAAACAATAGACCTTTCTTTTGTGAATTTACATGACAGATATAATATAAAAAATAATAAGAAGAATTTAGGAAAACTTAGAACATTATGAAAATATATATATATTTATTTTATAAATTTTTTAACTGTTACAAAAGATTTCAAGTAGTGTTGAGCGAGCATGCTCGGCCGCAGTGCCGGGACTAGGCAGTTTGGTGCCCTAGGCAAAGTAGTCAAATGGCGCCCCCCAAATTGGCCCCGCCCATTATTATAAGCTCCTCCTAAATATAATAGGCCACTCCCAGCAAACACTGTACAGCTGAAATGATATTGTTGAGTCCCGCCTGTACACATCATACAGAGAGGGGAGGACGTGTCCTGGCTGCACTGCCTGCCTCACATTATACAATAGACAACAGCAGGCTACAGCAAGGAAGCTCCTTCCCTCTCCTCAGATCCTGCTCAAGGCCTGTGGTTCCCCACCACCATCTACCACCCACCCGTGACCTGCTGCCCCCCTTGGCTGTCCTCACCCAGTTCTGAATCCTCCTTCTGCAAATGGCAGAGGGAGGAGCCAAAGCCTCTCCTCTCCTACATAGCGCCCCATACCTCTTACATCCAGTGATGTCACCTTTGTTATAGACGTTCTCTTTCCTCATCTTCTCCATTCGGACCAGACCGCCATGAAGATTTTTCAGCCACATCTCGTATCTGCAGAGATACAAACAGACATTAGTTTCCCACATTTCCATCATCTTCACATCTTCTGAACACCTCATCCTGCCACCCCCAATACTGTGCCCCCTAATACTATACTGCAGAAACTGTCCCCTGAAAAATACAACTACCACACAGATAGTGCCCCATACAACAATTATTGGCACAGAGTCCCCTAAAAAATAACTGAGTCTGGACACTAATAGTATAAAGATAATGTCCCCCAAAAATAATTGTGCTAAATTGATACTGTGCCAGGGTGCCCCCAAAGTAACAGTGCTCCCCAAAATCCCACCAATAGAAATAATTATCTGCCAGAGCACACTTAATAATAATGCCCCCATAATGCCCATACTAGACATCGTGTTCCCCATAGCCCCCAGTAGTAGTAAAGCTCACCATAATACCCCCAAGTAGTAATAATTCACCTTGTAATATGACAGAACAAGAAATACCCCCGCTTAGTGCCTACAGTTGAGCTAATGTCCCCATAATGTATGCCAGTATAAAATACCCCTATATAGTGCCCCAGTAAATGCCCCCATAGTGTCCCCCATTATATGCCAGTAAAATTTGCCCCCTTAGTGCCAGATGCCATAGTACCCCCTATAATGTGCCAGTAAAAAATGCCCCTTCTTGCTGCCCCCACCAGATGCCCCTATAGTGCTCCTCTCCCCCATAATGTGCCAGTAAAAATTGCCCCTTAGTTCCAGATGCCATAGTGCCCCCTATAATGTGCCAGTAAAAAATGCCCCTTTAGAGTTACCAGATGCCCCCCATAGTGCTCCACTCCCCCGTAGTGCCCCAAAATAATGCCCCTATAGTGCCACCAGATGCCCCATAATGCCTCCCATAATGTGCCAGTAAAAAATGCCCCTTAGTGCCAGAAGCCATAGTGCCCCCTATAATGTGCCTGTAAAAAATGCCCCTTTAGAGCAACCAGATTCCCCCATAGTGCCCCCAAATGATGCCCCTATAGTGCTCCACTCCCCCATACTGCCCCCAAATAATGCCACCAGATGCCCCATAGTGCCGCTCTCCCCTATAGTGACTCCCATGTGCCTATAAAAAATGCCCCCTTATTGCCACCAGATGCCATAGTGCCCCCATAACGTGCCAACAAAAAAGGCCTCTTTAGAGCCCTCATAGTGCTCCCCTCCCTCATAGTGCCCCTATAGTGCCACCAGATGCCCCATAGTCCAGCTCTCCCCTATATTGCCCCCCATAGTGTGCCCAATAAAAGGCCCCCAGATGCCCCACAGTGCTCCGAGTTCGCCCGTCATAATGACGTCATCGCGCTGCCTGAGTTGGCCTCTGATAGGCCGCAGCCATTAGTGCTTGCAGCCTATCAGAAGAACAGGGAAGGGAGACGCCTCTCCCTCCCCTGCCGCAGCACAGGCATCTGTATCGCTGTCCTGAGGACGACGATACAGATGAATATTGAGATGAGCGCTTCCACAATGGAAGTGCTCATCTCCTACTGCCCCCACACGCCGACTGCACTTAGATCCAGGGCCGCACCGCCGATCGCCATAGGAATTTAAAAAAAAAAAAAAAAAAGTGAATGGTTCTAGGGGGGGTACAGACCTGTTGGACCCCCCCTGTGGCTGCGCCCCCCTCCAGATGGCGCCCTAGGCGGGTGCCTCCCCCGCCTACCCCTAGTCCCGGCCCTGCTCGGGCGAACTCGCTGTTCGTCCGAGCATGCCTACGCTCAGGGCTGAACACCGAGTGTACTCGAGCACAATGCTTGAGTCTCTTCCCCGCACTGTCATGTTGATTTGTACGCTAAAGCATATGAATTTGTATGCTAATGCGTACACATTTGTATGCTAATGCATACGCATTGTGCGCTGATGCGTACAAATTCAGTTAATTAGCATACTTTTACGAGTGAAAGGAGTAAAAGAGGAGAAGTCGCGATTCTGACCTTTTTCTATTAACCAGACACCCTCCCCTCTTCCAAGCGGGGGGTGCCTGGTTTAGTTCCATTTACAAACATTATGCTCGGGTGCTCGGCCGAGCACTTGAGCAACCCCTAGTGCTCGGCCAGAGGTGCTCGCTCAACACTAATTTCAAGACAATACATTGCCAAAACTATTACTGTTTGTTTTATTGTGAAAATAATGATGTCCTTTGTATTCATCACAGTAAAAAATGCCAACTTTTACCCCCTGGAAAGTAATAATGCACATTTTTATAGTCCTAGAAAGTAATCATGTACCATTTAGATAGTAATATTGCCCTAGGTACCCCCTAGAAAGATATAATTCCTGATGTGGGCCCACTTGAAAGCAATAATTCCCTGTGTTCCCTACATGATAAAAATAATGTCCCCCTTCAACCAGAAAACAGTAATTTGTCCCCCATACACAATAAAATGTGCATCTGTGTGCCTTCTGATAAGCAACCAGAAAAAAAAAAAAAAATACTGTATACTCACCTAACTGCGATCCCATGACTATCAGTGCTAGTGTAACACTTTCATAGTAGTGGCATCTTGTGAGTCTTTCTTGCATACTTTAGACCATAGGTGTATAGTGGCCTGCAGCGTATGAGACAGAGAACTGCAGGGCAGTAAGCTTATGACTCCCTGCTAAACCCTAGATTTTGACTGTATTCATGTATCCACAAAGGCCAATATAACTAATAAATTCATCATATAGCAACTATAAAATACCATATTGGCTAGTCTGCAAAGTATAATCATGGTGTAGACTTTATATAAATAATATGATATAGTTCAATTTGGTGACTTATATGATTTATTTTCTGATTGTAGTCCTTCACTTTCCCTTTTCTACTCTGTCCAATCCAGACTGCCATGATGACCCCTCCTGACAGCCATCTGTCTCTTCCTTTTGCTGCCCCTTTTAATGCATCACACTGTAAAAGTAGCTCCTCAGCACTCCCATAGTAGTAGTAGTAATGATCTTTTCATGTTCCATACAGTAAAAGGTCTCCCACACAGTAGTGGTGTTTCCAACACTTTTAATATGCCTCCTCCAGTTCTGGTGCCCCTAATAAGTAATAATGTATCTTGTTGCCCCCACGCATTAATGATGCACCCATACCCGATTAGTTCCCCCAACTCAGTAGTTTCGTCATAGTGCCCCATTCTGTAATGGTGGCCCTTTGTGCCATCACTCTGTAATGGAGCTTTAGACTGTATAGGCCTGCATCATATATAGGCCTGCATCATATGAGATGTTGAGGCAGGATTGCAGGCTTACACAATGCATTGACATAATGACTGTCCCAGTGTTTTCCAGAATGCAGATCTAAAGTGACATGTAGCTTATGAGAGTGAATGGCAGAGCAATGAACTGATAGTTTCTTGCGTTGCCACAGTATGTGTCATGACACTACAAATTAAACCATAATATGATATCCATAGATGTATATGAACCTATACTATATCCCTGTATGCCTTCGATGTTATATTGAAGCAATCAATGGTTTCTGCTTTAAATCTATATCAAGTTGAAGGTAAAATAAGTTATGCAATGTTCCATTGTATGCCATATTATGGACCTTCTCTTCCCTAGCAACCTTGTTTGCAGAAGCAGGGGAATAAGCAAGGAGGTGGTTTTATGGATAGTGCACTTGTTGCTTCTGCAGATGCTATTGCTTGTGGAAAGTCTTCTTTTGTGGTGACTCCCTGAGCTACTCCTTAATAATTGGGCAGAGCACCCCTGAGTCACTTTACTACATCATATAGTGAACTGTGCAGCCTTACAGTTACAGATTCATAGTTCTCTTTTTTCCTCCTTGATCAGTACAGGGTGAAATTTGGAAGCTGAGCTTGTGTGTTCAGCTTTCTGTGACAGTAGCAGGACCATGGTAGAGCCTAAAGACTCCAAGTATACAGCATACAGTGTATAGCAATATTTAGCACATACTAGTAGAGGTCCCCAAACATGAATGTTCTAGATATAACAAGTATTTAAATCAGAATCCTTTGTCCAGAGAGGGTAGGGTGAATTGTATTATAACAGTTTATAATAATTATAATAGACTTTAATTAACCTCTTCCTGAGACAGCTTATATTTGCAAATCTGACATGTGTCACTTTATGTATTAATAATAGAGATGAGCGAACATGCTCGTCCGAGCTTGGTGCTCGTTCGAGCATTAGGGTATTCGCATATGATCGCTACTCGGACGAGCATATTGCGATCCTCGAGGAAATGGCAACTTCCTCTTCCTGCATGTTAGCCTCCCTTTTTCAGCCAATCAACATGCAGGAGAGTCTTTGGTACCTCCTAGCATCATGTGGGGCCCCTACAAGTCGATAGCAGGGATTGGCTGGCCAGATCAGATGACCTGGGAATATAAGAATCTGGTCCCACGCTGCTCGCGTCATACGCCGTCCGCATGAGATTAGGGATAGAGCTGCTGTCTGTCAGGGAGAGTGTTAGGGCCTGAATTTAGATGTTGGTTAGACAGGAATCACCCACGAAGAACCCAACAGCCCTTCTAAGGGCTACAAGCACCTTTTTTTTTTTGGTCTCCTCCTGGCTGTTGGCTGGGACTTGTAGTGCAGCTACCGCCATCTTGGCTGCACACTGTTAGGGCGTGAAATTAGAATCTGGTTAGGCAGGAATCATCCACAAAGAACCCAACGCTCCTTCTAAGGGCTACAACGACATTTTTTTGTGTCCTCCTCTTTGCTGCTGGCTGGGACTTGTAGTGCAGCTACCGCCATCTTGACTGCACACTGTGCACAGCGACTGGTGGCAGAAGGGGGACAGCACATGGTCCACACAGACCCCAATGAAATTGCCCAAATTCCTCTCAGTACTCATTTTTGCTGCTGCTGTACCTTGACTTGCTGGGATCTGTAGTGCAGTCTAGGGAATACGTTTTGTCACTCAGTTATATAAACTACAGTCCAGTGAACAATTGTGAGGTGTGCGATACACTAGCAGCAGTCTAGAGAATATTTTTTTTCACTCAATTATATAAACTACAGTCCAGTGAACAATTGTGAGGTGTGTGATACACTAGCCGCAGTCTAGAGAATAATTTTTTTCACTCAATTATATAAACTACAGTCCAGTGAACAATTGTGAGGTGTGCGATACACTAGTAGCAGTCTACAGAATACGTTTTTTTCACTCAATTATATAAACTACAGTCCAATGAACAATTGTGAGGTGTGTGATACACTAGCCAGAGTCTAGAGAATAATTTTTTTTCACTCAATTATATAAACTACAGTCCAGTGAACAATTGTGAGGTGTGTGATACACTAGCCGCAGTCTAGAGAATACGTTTTTTTCACTCAATTATATAAACTACAGTCCAGTGAACAATTGTGAGGTGTGCGATACACTAGCCGCAGTCTAGAGAATACGTTTTTTTCACTCAGTTATATAAACTACAGTCCAGTGAACAATTGTGAGTTGTGCGATACACTAGCCGCAGTCTAGAGAATACGTTTTTTTCACTCAATTATATAAACTACAGTCCAGTGAACAATTGTGAGGTGTGCGATACACTAGCCGCAGTCTAGAGAATAATTTTTTTTCACTCAATTACATAAACTACAGTCCAGTGAACAATTGTGAGGTGTGCGATACACTAGCCGCAGTCTAGAGAATACGTTTTTATTCTCAGTTATATAAATTACAGTCCAGTGAACAATTGTGAGGTGTGCTGTACAGCAGCGTCAGTCTATAAAACACGTATTTTCTCGCAGTTATATGTATTACAGTCCAGTGAAAAATGGAGTGCTTTGCGGTAAAATAGCCGCCATATAAATAGTATGTTTTTTTCTCAGTTATATAAACTACAGTCCAGTGAACAATTGTGAGGTGTGCTGTACAGCAGCGTCGGTCTATAAAATACGTATTTTCTCTCAGTTATATGTATTACAGTCCAGTGAAAAATGGATTGCTTTGCGGTAAAATAGCCGCAGTCTAAAAATTCCTTCTTTTCTCTCAGTTATATATACTACAGTGCAGTGAACAATTCTGTCGTGTGCGGTATAGTAGCCGCACTCTAGTGTTGACACCAACAAGTGACCAAGTTAGTTGAGGTAGCAGGTGAAGCACATAAAATTTTACACTGACACAGCATGGCGGTGACAACAGAGTGACCAAGTTACACTCAGGTAGTAGGTGAAGCACATAAAATTTTACACTGACACAGCATGGCGGTGACACCACCAATGCCTTGGTCAGACTGAGATTGCAGTCAAATGGCTGTAGGTGAGCCTCCCAAAAATTTGTTTTGGAGTGTCTGAAGTTGACCCTCCTAAAAATTGTTTTGGAGTGTCTGTAGTTGACCCTACTGTAAAATTGTTTTTGGAGTGTCTGTAGTTGACCCTCCTGTAAAATTGTTTTTGAGTGTCTGTAGTTGACGCTACTAAAAAATTTATTGTAGAGAGGGCCTGTAGGTGGCCCTCCGTAAACATTGTTTGTATAGAGCGCCAGTTGGCCCTCAGAAACATTGCCTGTTGGCTCAGCGTTTGTGTAAGAAGAGAAGGAGGAGGAGGAGGAGAGGATACATAAAGAATCTTGATGTTGAGCTGCTTTCCCCCGCTGGAGATTTGCATTCAGGTGAAATCCATTTCAATAATAGTCAGCCTGTCAGTTGACAGGCGTGTACACTTATCAGTGATTATGCCACCAGCTGCACTGAAGACACGCTCTGACAAAACGCTAGCGGCAGGGCAGGCCAGCACCTCCAAGGCGTACAGTGCCAGTTTGGGCAATGTGTCCAGCTGTGCAACCCAGTAGTTGTATGGAGCAGAGTGATCACGCAGGATGTTGGTATGGTCACGTAGGTACCATCTTTCTGAACAGCTCCCCCCCAACTGGGGGACGGGTGACATAGTCTTGCTGGGGTGCCATAAAACTTGCAAAGTCCTTGGAGAGTGTTCCCCTTCTAGTTCTTGCCAAGTTGCCTGCTCCCCTTCTCTCCCGCGCGAGTTGGCCAACAGAACTGCGTCCTCTGCTGCTAGCGGTGTCAGATGGGAAGGATAGTTTCAGCTTGTGCACTAGGGACTGTTGATATTGATTCACTCTCATACTCCTTTCCTCTACAGGAATGAGAGTGGAAAAGTTCTGCTTGTACCTGGGGTCCAGTAGGGTGAACACCCAGTAATCGGTGTTGTCAAAAATGCTTTCAACGCGAGGGTCACGGGAAAGGCAGCCTAACATGATGTCAGCCATGTGCGCCAGAGTCCCAACATGCAATAATCTCCTCAATAGGCTGACTCTCCATTTCCTCCTCCTCCTCCAACTCCTCCTCTTCAGCCCATACACGCTCAACAGATAAGGAGGAATGAGCATAGGTACCCTCTTCAGTCTCGCCAACAGTCTCCTTCTCTTCCTTCTCTTCCTCCTCATCCTCCTCCTCCTCCAATACGTGCTGAGAAACAGACCTGAGGGTGGTCTGGCTATCAAGCAACGTATCTTCTTTCCCCATCTCCTGTGTCAAGAGCAAAGCCTCTGACTTCATGCTGAGCAGTGATTTTTTCAGCAGACAAAGCAGCGGGATGGTGACGCTGATAATGGCGACATCACCACTGACCATCTGTGTTGACTCCTCAAAGTTGCTTAACACCTGACAGATATCAGACATCCACGTCCACTCCTCATTGAACACTTGAAGAAGCTGACTAACCTGACTACCAGTTCTTGTCGAAGTTGTCATCTGGCAGTCTAGAAATGCTCTTCGCTGCTGGTAAACCCTGGCTAACATGTGTAATGTTAAATTCCATTGTGTGGGCACGTCGCACAACAGTCAGTGAGCTGTCAGTCGTAAGCGCCGTTGTACTGCCCTGAGAGTGGCAGCATCTGTGGTTGACTTGCGGAAATGCGCACAGATGCGTCGCACCTTGGTGAGCAAATCAGACAAATTGGGGTAGGTCTTGAGGAACCGCTGAACCACAAGATTGAACACGTGGGCCAGGCAGGTTTTATATGCAGTGTTTATATGGGTTGTTGTTACTTTGGGAAATAGTATTGGTGTATAATGGCACATGTGTGAGCCTGCCGAGTTGCAGAGCCGCCACCAGGTTACAGCGGCACCAGCCAAAGATTGGTCTGCGCCGTGATGCCCTGTAACAGCTCTTGGGCGGTGTGCCTCTTGTCACCTAAGATCAGCAGTTTCAGCACCGCCTGTTGCCACTTACCCACGGCAGTGCTGCAGCGCCTAGAGCTACCGACTGAAGGCACCATGCTCAGAGATTGCATTTGAGAGTAGGAGGAGCAGGGGTTGGAGGAAGAGGCATAATAAGTCTGAGAAATCATGACTGTGGTAAGCCCCGCAATCCTTGGTGTGCGCATTACATGAGCGGCCCCAGGGTCAGACTCGCTCCCAGCCTCCACCAAGTTAACTCAATGTGCCATCAGGGAGATATAGTGTCCCTGCCCGCCAGCACTTGTCCACATGTCCATGGTTAGGTGGACCTTCTCAGTAACCGCGTTGTTCAGGGCACGGATGATGTTCTCTGACACGTGCTGGTGTAGGGCTGGGACGGCACATCGTGAAAAATAGTGGGGGACCAAGTACCGAGGGACAGCCACCGCCATCAGGTTGCGGAAAGCCTCAGTCTCTACCAGTCTATATCGCAGCATCTCCAGGATCAGCAGTTTTAAAATGTGGATGTTTAGGGCTTGTGTATGTGGGTGGGTGGGTGGAATTGTATTTGCGTTTGCGCTTGCGCTCCAATGTCTGTTGCAAAGACAGCTGAAGGCTGCGATGGGACACATTGGTGTAGGGTGTGGAGGATCGTGAAGGTGAAGGGGTGGTTGTAGGGCGGGAGTCGCTCGTGCCGGGGTCCTGGGCGGGGGGGTTGACTCGCTGAGCTAGCATGTGACAAAGGGGTAGGAGCAGTGGTGTGATATGCAGGAGGTGAACGGCCTTGGTTCCATTGAGTCGTGTGTTTAGCACTCATATTCCTGCGCATGCTGGTAGTGGTTAGGCTGGTAGTTGTGGCTCCCCTGCTGATCCTGGTGTGGCACAGGTTGCACACCACAGTCCGTCGGTCATCCTCACATTCTTTAAAAAATCTCCAGACTTGTGAACATCTAGGCCTCGGCACGGGAGCTTCACTACGTGAAACAGTTGCTGATCTACTTGCTCTGGCCCTGCTTCTCCCCATTTTCCTCCCTCTCAGAAGCACTGTCTTGACTAGGCTTACCAACCCAGCTCGGGTCAGTCACCTCATCATCCACCTGCTCTTCCTCCGATTCCTCACTCTGCTCCCCCCTCGGACTTACTGCCCTGACAACAACGTCAATGTCTGACAACCGTTTCTCATCATCATCAGACACCTCTTGATGCACTACTTGCACTAAGTCCACACTCTCATTACCCACAGACTGTGAAAGTTCTAAATTTTGGGCATCGGGACAGAGCAACTGCTCAGGTTGCTGTTGAGCAGTGGTTTGTGTCTTTGGGTAGGGTCCTGAAAAGACTTCCTGTGAGTATGCCAGATCTGAATCCATATTTTCCATGGGAGGGGTGTTGAGGGGTTAATAGTGAGCAAGTCTGTCTATCTGTATGTATGTATCTTTCTCTCTCTTTTTTCACATGCTGGCCAGCAAACCTTTGTCTCTGCCCACTATCATTTCCACAGACAAACTAGCTCAGTATTCCCCTCCACCAAACACACAGCATTACCAGCTACTTACCTGCAGGAAACTAAACCTGAGGAGAGGGTGTGCTGGGTTTATATAGGGTGCTGCTAATTATTGCCAGGTGAGGCTGCAGCCAAATCTAGTGGGTTTATGTTCTCATGTTATGTTTAGTATAATTTGGTAAAATGTATATAGATTGTAAGCTCCTTTTTTTATTTTAAAAGGCTAGAATTCTTAGTGTTTTATGTAGTTTAATGTGTGATTTATGTGCAATATTTCTGTTTTAAACCAAATGCATGTTCCTTTAAGACTGATGGATTCTGGGAACTGGTAAATTGTATATAAGTGCACTTGTATGTAGGTGGAGGGATCTTCAGTTCAGACTGGATGAGCTGAGAGCTGGGGTGCTACTTGATCCTAAGGTAGCTGCAACTTAACCCCTTATTCTCCTGAACTTTGTATTTGTTAATTTGTTTTGTTTTTGCTCAAAAATAAATCTGAGCTTATTTTGCCAAGACCTGAGTGAGGACTGTTTCTAACGGCAACAACTCCCACACCCCAACAAGGGGCAGGCTGGGGGGAAGGAGGTTGAGCTGGAGGAGCCAGAGGTCTACTCCCTTGGCTAAAGTGGGTGGACTGTGTGGAAGACTGGGTGGTGGATAAATTACTTGGACACATTATCCGCTATCCACGTCATCACCTGTTGGCACTGTGGTTTCAATAGTGGTGTACCACGTGACCTTGTAAGTTGCGAGATGAAGCTAGGGAGCGAAACTCTGCGGCGTTCCACTGCTCCCTCATCAGTAGGTACTGTGTCACCCTGCCCAGGACCAGGGCCTCTGCCCCCCTACATCACTTGGACGCCCACGTCCTCGACCCTTAGCCCTTGGGTTCAACATTTTGTGTAATCACTAAACTGTCTAATTAATATCTGAGGCCAGAAACCTCTAGACTGCGTATAGTGTACCACACACCACAGAATTTTTCACTGGACTGTATTAAATGTATCTGAGAGAAAAAAACGTATTCTCTAGACTGCCGCTAGTATAATGCACACCACACAATTTTTCACTGCACTGTAGGATATATGAATGAGAGAAAAAAATGTATATTTTCTATACTCCGGTTAGTGTGCAGCACACGACAGAATTTTTCACTGCACTGTAGTATATATAACTGAGAAAAAAAACGTAGTCTTTAGACGGCAGCTATTGTACCGCAAATCACTCAATTTTTCACTGCACTGTATGATATATAACTGAGAGAAAAAACGTATATTTTCTACACTCCGGCTACTGTGCAGCACACGACAGAATATTTCACTGCACTGTAGGATATCTGATTGAGAGAAAAAATGTATTCCCTAGACTGACGCTACTGTACAGCAAATGACATAATTGTTCACTGGACTGTAGTATATATAACTGAGAGAAAAAACGTATTCCAAAGACTGCACTACAGATCCCAGCAAGCCAAGGTACAGCAGCAGCAAAAATGAGTACTGAGAGGACTTTGGGCAATTTCTTTTGGGTCTGTGTGGACCACGTGCTGTCCCTCTGTCACCAGTCGCTGTGCACAGAGTGCAGCCGAGATGGCTATAGCTGCACTACAAGTCCCAGCCAGCAGCCGAGAGGAGGCCAAAAAAAAAGGTCGTTGTAGCCCTTAGAAGGACCGTTGGGTTCTTTGTGGGTGATTCCTGCCTAACCAAAATCTAAATTGAGGCCCTAACAGTGTGCAGCCAAGATGACAGTCGCTGCACTACAAGTCCCAGCCAGCAGCCGAGAGGAGGCCAAAAAAAAAAAGGTCGTTGTAGTCCTTAGAAGGAGCATTGGGTTCTTTGTGGATGATTCCTGCCTAACCAGATTCTAATTTCACGCCCTAACAGTGTGCAGCCAAGATGGCGGTAGCTGCACTACAAGTCCTAGCCAGCAGCCAGGAGGAGACCAAAAAAAAAAAAGGTGCTTGTAGCCCTTAGAAGGGCTGTTGGGTTCTTTGTGGGTGATTCCTGCCTAACCAACATCTAAATTCAGGCCCTAACACTCTCCCTGACAGACAGCAGCTCTATCCCTAATCTCATGCAGGCGGCGTCTGACGTTCACCGCTATTCCGTGTCATGGTAAAATTTTAATTGCTTCACCTGCTACCTCAGTCTCACTTGATCACTCTGGGTTCACTGCCATGCTGTGTTAGGGTAAATTTTTGGGTGGTTCACCTGCTACCTCAATCTAACTTGGTCACCAAGCTGTCACCACACATTGTCAGGCTTATGCCTGCGTTGTGGGGCGGGGGATAGAACAGCAGTGCCAGCATGGGCAGTGGTGTCACCCACAGGCGGTGATGGACCTTCGTTGCACCTAGTTGGGTGCTTTACTAACATGTGATGGGCATGTGCCTTGCCCATCTTGGTCTGGGTCAGCACAATTGTCTTGAGAGTCACCACTAGGCTGTTGCCCGAGAATTTGGGGTAATGGTGGGATTAGGCAGCCTCAGAGGCATCCATGCATGCTGCCCCTGCTGTTTCCTGTCCATTTCCGTGGTGTTTCTATCATTTTCTGAGGTTTCCAGGTTTTCACCCAGCCTTCCCTAGGCAGAGCCTTGGTCCCCTGCAAAAAATGCTTGAGTCTCCCATTGACTTCAATGGGGTTTGTTATTCGAAACGAGCACCCGAGCATTGGGAAAAATTCGACTCGAATAACGAGCACCCGAGCATTTTAGTGCTCGCTCATCTCTAATTAATAACTTTTTAATACTTTTACTTATCCAACTGATTCTGAGAATATTTTCTCATGACACATCATACTTCATGTTAGTGGTACATTTAAATCAATATGTTTTACAGAAAATTTGGAACAATTTGTGATTTTTATTAACATTCACCATATGTCTGCTTTATGTTGGCATTGTTTTGCAAATGCCATTTTATTTTTTTCGGACATTAGGAGACTTAACATTTTAGAAGCAATTTTTCAATAAAACTTCTATAACCAACTTTTTATGGACCGATTCAGCTTTGAAGTCACTATGAGAGGCTTATACAATAGAAACCACCCATAATAAAGCACATTTTAGAAAGTACACTGGCAAGTTATTCAAAACTGATTTTACAAACGTATTTAACCATTTAGGTGTTCCACAAGAATTATTGAAATTAAATTTCACTTTTTTTGCAGATTTTCCATTTCAAAGCATTTTTTTCTGTAACACAGCAGTTTACGGAAGCGTAACAGAAAAAAGCCACTCCAAAACGTGTTTCCTATTTTGTCCTAAACATGGCAACACCACATATGTGGTCATAAACTGCTGTATGAGCACATAGCAGGACTCAGAAGGGAAAGAGATTTGTATGACTTTCGAAGGGTAGATTTTGCTGGTATGTTTATTTTTTTTTTCTAATGCCATGCATTTAAAAAGCCCCTACAGACTTCTGCTTCCGGCGCTGGAATGTGAAGACGTGCGGTGAGGACCTCCTCCAAACCTTCTCACCCAAACTACTAAAAACTGCAAGTTTCAACCACCAGCTATTTCCAAAAACTGGGAGTGAGTATACCTTGAGCTTGTGCAGCACTTCATGGAGAGATACTTTCTCCGCAGCACTGGGAGGATGGCAAGCACGCAAGCCAAAGCAGACACGGAGAGCTCCAAGATGGTGATGGAGGAGCATATGGAAGGCCAGGAAACCGCAGCACACTCGCCTGATCTTTTTGTGGGCGATATAAAGTTACAAACTCCGGAACCTCTAGGCTCCTTTTTGGATTATAAAAAACTAACCATAGAAGTTGCGAAACATTTAGCACCAGACATTAAAGACTCTCTGATATCGGCTATCTCAGCCTCATTACAGGAAATTCACTCCGAAGTTGAGGCCAACTCCTACAGACTGGGAGAATTAGGGCACAGACTGTCTTTTGTGGAAGACCAGACGTCAGGGTCCTCTGTTAAACTAAAGTCGCTGCTGTCAGAAAACATTAAATTGCGGGAACGCATAGAGGACCTAGAAAACCGCTCACGGAGAAATAACTTGCACATACTAGGTGTCCCAGAAAATATCAAAGCCTCTCTACTAAGAGAACTATGTGATGAATGTATTCCTGAAGCATTGGGGCTCACAGGCTCCAGGAGATTATAGAGAACACACCGAGTTGGCCCTCAACATACAACAGACAAAAATATATCAGCAGCAACCCAAATGCCTGCCACTAGACCCAGGCAGATCATTGTCATGTATCTAGACTATAACCATAAAGAAGAAATACTCAGAACTTTTCATTCACATAAGGATCCTCTTGAACTTCAAGGTGAGAAGATTTTGATTCTTGCTGACTATTTTACAGAAGTGGCGCGAAAGAGAAGGGAATTCAGCAAGATATGCTCTGTGCATTTGCAAAGAAAATTAAGTTTCAACTACAATACCCTGGTCCTGAGACTGCTGGTCCTGAGACTCCAGCAGTCAGATGGATCTTCTAAAACCTTCAAATCGCCAGACGAAGCGATGTCGTATGTCGAGGAACAAGGATGGATTTCTAGTAAAGAAAAAGAACAATACGTCAAACCAAGCTCTAAATCCTCAATGGTGACGCAACGGGAAGAAAATAAGGAAAAGCAAAAGGAGTCCTCTGAAGCAGGCTCTAAATGGAACGAATGGTAACAAGCTACCAAAAGAGGCTCCAACATGTTTGAATTTGGATCGTTCCTGAAGTTACAGAGAGCCAAGAAGACAAACCGTTACTCTATGCTTGATTACTTGACTGATAAGTATTGCTAATTCTTGACGATATACAAAGATATATGGATATATAGTTGCACAACATGTAATAAGCAATAGGAGTAAAAGTAAAAGAACAGAGGCATAGATGAGTGTAGGGACCCACTCCACAGGAAGTTACCGTGAAGTTTGGTGAGTGGGCATAATCACGCATTTGCAAATATGTGTAACTAAGGACTTCCTTTTTTATCTTTAGTCGGCATAGCGCCACATACACTCACCGGCCACTTTATTAGGTACACCTTTCCAACTGCTCGTTAACACTTAATTTCTAATCAGCCAATCACATGGCGGCAACTCAGTGCATTTAGACATGTAGACATGGTCAAGACAATCTCCTGCAGTTCAAACCGAGCATCAGTATGGGGAAGAAAGGTGATTTGAGTGCCTTTGAACGTGGCATGGTTGTTGGTGCCAGAAGGGCTGGTCTGAGTATTTCAGAAACTGCTGATCTACTGGGATTTTCACGCACAACCATCTCTAGGGTTTACAGAGAATGGTCTGAAAAAGAAAAAACATCCAGTGAGCGGCAGTTCTGTGGGCGGAAATGCCTTGTTGATGCCAGAGGTCAGAGGAGAATGGGCAGACTGGTTCGAGCTGATAGAAAGGCAACAGTGACTCAAATTGCCACCCGTTACAACCAAGGTAGGCAGAAGAGCATCTCTGAACGCACAGTACGTCGAACTTTGAGGCAGATGGGCTACAGCAGCAGAAGACCACACCGGGTGCCACTCCTTTCAGCTAAGAACAGGAAGCTTAGGCTACAATTTGCACAAGCTCATCGAAATTGGACAGTAGAAGATTGGAAAAACGTTGCCTGGTCTGATGAGTCTCGATTTCTGCTGCGACATTCGGATGGTAGGGTCAGAATTTGGCGTCAACAACATGAAAGCATGGATCCATCCTGCCTTGTATCAACGGTTCAAGCTGGTGGTGGTGGTGTCATGGTGTGGGGAATATTTTCTTGGCACTCTTTGGCCCCTTGGTACCAATTGAGCATCGTTGCAACGCCACAGCCTACCTGAGTATTGTTGCTGACCATGTCCATCCCTTTATGACCACAATGTACCCAACATCTGATGGCTACTTTCAGCAGGATAATGCGCCATGTCATAAAGCTGGAATCATCTCAGACTGGTTTCTTGAACATGACAATGAGTTCACTGTACTCAAATGGCCTCCACAGTCACCAGATCTCAATCCAATAGAGCATCTTTGGGATGTGGTGGAACGGGAGATTCGCATCATGGATGTGCAGTCGACAAATCTGCGGCAACTGTGTGATGCCATCATGTCAATATGGACCAAAATCTCTGAGGAATGCTTCCAGCACCTTGTTGAATCTATGCCACGAAGAATTGAGGCAGTTCTGAAGGCAAAAGGGGGTCCAACCCGTTACTAGCATGGTGTACCTAATAAAGTGGCCGGTGAGTGTATATCCAGATTTACTTTTACTCCTATTGCTTATTACATGTTGTGCAACTATATATCCATATATCTTTGTATTTCTATAATTTTGCTTTATGGATATGCACTTATGAAAATATATATATATTTATCGCTGGTCCGAATTTTCTATTGTTATATATAATGGGCCCCGCAAACCCTTTTGGACCTAGCGACGCCCATTCACCCAGGACTTCCTGATAGGATTCCTATTTAGCTGGTTCCACACGCCCTGAATAATGGAGACTTGGATTTAGTCTGAACAGAGGCATAGATGAGTGTAGGGACCCACTCCACAGGAAGTTACCGTGAAGTTTGGTGAGTGGGCATAATCACGCATTTGCAAATATGTGTAACTAAGGACTTCCTTTTTTATCTTTAGTCGGCCATAGCGCCACATATATCCAGATTTACTTTTACTCCTATTGCTTATTACATGTTGTGCAACTATATATCCATATATCTTTGTATTTCTATAATTTTGCTTTATGGATATGCACTTATGAAAATATATATATATTTATCGCTGGTCCGAATTTTCTATTGTTATATATAATGGGCCCCGCAAACCCTTTTGGACCTAGCGACGCCCATTCACCCAGGACTTCCTGATAGGATTCCTATTTAGCTGGTTCCACACGCCCTGAATAATGGAGACTTGGATTTAGTCTGAACAGAGGCATAGATGAGTGTAGGGACCCACTCCACAGGAAGTTACCGTGAAGTTTGGTGAGTGGGCATAATCACGCATTTGCAAATATGTGTAACTAAGGACTTCCTTTTTTATCTTTAGTCGGCATAGCGCCACATATATCCAGATTTACTTTTACTCCTATTGCTTATTACATGTTGTGCAACTATATATCCATATATCTTTGTATTTCTATAATTTTGCTTTATGGATATGCACTTATGAAAATATATATATATTTATCGCTGGTCCGAATTTTCTATTGTTATATATAATGGGCCCCGCAAACCCTTTTGGACCTAGCGACGCCCATTCACCCAGGACTTCCTGATAGGATTCCTATTTAGCTGGTTCCACACGCCCTGAATAATGGAGACTTGGATTTAGTCTGAACAGAGGCATAGATGAGTGTAGGGACCCACTCCACAGGAAGTTACCGTGAAGTTTGGTGAGTGGGCATAATCACGCATTTGCAAATATGTGTAACTAAGGACTTCCTTTTTTATCTTTAGTCGGCATAGCGCCACATATATCCAGATTTACTTTTACTCCTATTGCTTATTACATGTTGTGCAACTATATATCCATATATCTTTGTATTTCTATAATTTTGCTTTATGGATATGCACTTATGAAAATATATATATATTTATCGCTGGTCCGAATTTTCTATTGTTAATTCTTGACGATGTATTCTCGAGTATACCTGCCTATACTAGTCTGCCTAATTTTCTATCATTTCAGAAAGTCTAGTTAGGAGGTTTAAATGTAGTGGCAAGTGTAGAAAATTATTGAACATGCTATATTGCTGCTTCTTCCATTTTATGTTACTTTCTGTTATCTCCCTATTGTTTTCTAATGCAGTTACTGGGAAAAATAATGTCTTTAAGAGTGATGAGACGGTGAAGGGAAATTGTCGGTAAGAAGGTTTTCATCTCAGAAAAAAGTAAAGTCCTAGATAAGGTGAAATGAAGACTAGAAGGGGGCGATTGCGAGTTATAAGCATACCTCATTCTAAATGTTTGTTTTTGAAAGGGTTATTAGTTTTAATTTTTATTGTTATGGTTATGCACACTCTCTGGATCTCTCTGAGTCGACTCCACAATCTCTACTCTATTCATTCAATGTTACAACTGTCTACCAAGATTATAAATGAAAACCGCCCCTTAGACAGTTAGAAGCCTTATTTAGTTGTAGCGTTAATAAACGAACACATGTTACGCATAGTTACTTGAAACATTAAGGGATTACGTTCCCCAGAGAAATGAATGATTGTTCTACATCACCTTCAGAGGTTGAAAGCAGACATTTCGTTACTGCAAGAGACACATCTAGGAGAAGATGAATGGAAAAGACTACAAAAGCTATGGGTGGGATCAGTATGTGGATCACCGGCAAAAGGCAGAAAAGCAGGAGTTGTCACAATAATCCACAGATCTTTGCCCCATAAAATCCTCTCTGTGTCTCCAGACGATGAAGGTCGTCTATTACACATCACTATAGATTCCCCTTTTGGCACTTTAGATGTATTCAATGTTTATGGTCCGAATGCAGATAACAAGGAGTTCTTTGCAAATCTGGAGACCCGTATACTATTGCAGACCCAAGGGGCTAAAATAGTAGGAGGTGACTTTAATTCAGTCATTAATTCTAGGGTAGATAGAAACAATGTCCAGTCCCCAAATAAGAAAGTAAGAAAACTGGGTCAAGATAGTGTAATGATCCCACTCCTTGTAAAAAAATACTGGCTTAATTGACTTCTGGAGATACTTGAACCCGGATGAAAGAGGTTATTCTTACTATTCCCCTGTGCACTCCTCTTGGTCTAGAATAGACTACACTTTCGTACACCAATCCTTGTTATCTAGACTAGTATCTTCTGATCTAAGTAATATAGTCATTTCAGACCATTCCCCAATGAAAGTAATACTATTTGAAACTCAGAAAAGAGGGACAGACATACTATGGAAGTTCCTTTCACATCTAGCTAGGGATGATAATTTCATTGATTTTGCCAGGGGTTGGTGGGAGGAATATGCAAAAGATAATGCAGAGCATAAAGATGACGCCAATTTGTTCTGGGATACGGCAAAAGCTGTTCTCCGGGGAAGGGTTATTTCATATGTCTCTGGGAAAAAAAAGGAAAAAATATGGAAAAAATATTCCATTACTAGCCAAAAACTGGTAACAGCCTACTCAGAATATATAGATTCCCCTTCTGATGTAAACCTACAAAAATGGAGGGAAAAACAGCAAAATTTAAATAAATGGGCATCTGAAAGGGAGAATTACTATAGAAAAGAATGGGGAGCCATCTTATATAAATACGGCAATAAGGCTGGAAAGCTACTAGCTAATCTATCTAGAACTAGACCACCTGCTACTCATATTGGTGTATTAAAGGGAAACATAACAAATGACCCAAAAGAGATCAACAAGATATTGGGGAATTTTTATAAATCTTTATACTCCGACAAACAATCCCCCTTCCGACAAAGACAATACTGGATGACATCTCCCTACCTAAGATATCTCAGGAGCAACTAATAGAGATGAGCGAGCATACTCGTCCGAGCTTGATACTCGTTCGAGTATTAGGGTACTCGTAAGTGCTCGCTACTCGGACGAGTATCTCGCCATGCTCGAGGAAATGGCATCTCCCGCCTTTTGAATTTTTGGGGGCTATAAACTCAGCCAATCACAAGCCAGGAGACTCTGCGGTACACCCAGCATCACGTGGGGCCCTTACATGTCGATAGCAGGGGTTGGCTGGCCTGATCAGGTGACCCTGGAATATACTAGTGACTGCCCTCGGTGCTCGGCTCAGTCGCTGCCTGCATGCCGTTAGGGACAGATCTGCAGTGTGATACAGGGAGAGTGTTAGGGTGTTCTACTAGATTTGTGTTAGGCAGGAGTGATTCTAAAAGAACCCAACAGCCCTTGTTAGGGCTACAAGACCCTTTTTTTTAATCTGCTTGTGGCTGGGCTTGCTGGCACTAGTAGTGCAGCTACCGCCATATTTGCAGCATTTTGCAGGGAGACTGGAAAAAGTTTATTTTTTGGCTCTCAGTGACACACATTCATTTCAAACAGCTAAGTGGGACATTTTTTTTGTGTTTCATTGAAATAGGCACAGTTTGCAGAAGATTTTTTTCTGTCTAACTGATAGAAAGTGGAAGTCACAGTACAAAATCCTTTTGTTTGCTCTCAGTGATACAAATCCATTTCATACAGCTGTGTGGAACCATTCTATGTGTCACAGTTCAGCTGGCCAGTCACCAAAAAACAACAATCCGTATTTTCTGTCCAGGTGACCTATACTGTAAGTCACGTAATCAACGGTCTTTTGCTCTCACTGATACAGCTACATTAGAAAAATCTGAGTGCGACATTTTTCTGGGTTGCAGTGAAAATAGCCACAGTCAGCAGGGGCTGATTTTGCTCTCTGATATATTCTGCACGTCACGTTTAAAAAAAAAAAAAAAAACACTTTTTTTTTTTTAAATCTCAGTGATACAAATACATTTCATACAGCTGTGTGGAACCATTCTGTGTGTCACAGTTCAGCTGTCCAGTAACCACAAACCACAATCCGTATTTTCTGTCCAGGTGACCCATACTGTACGTCACGTAATAAAATACGGTCTTTTGCTCTCACTGATACAGCTACATTAGAAAAATCTCTGTGCGACATTTGTCTGGGTTGCACTTAAGCAGACCAAGTCTGCCAAATCTAATAGTTTCAGTGTAATTGCTCCATACTGTACGGTACGTAATAAAATACGTAATTTTGCTCTAACTTATCCACCTATATATTAACTTGTTCAGATTGAACAAGTTTGTGGGTTTCAGTACAGCAGGCCCATTTTTTTTTGTATATATATAATACACTTATATACAGAAAATGTTGAACCCCAGGGCTAAGGGTTGAGGACGAGGACAAGGGCGTGGGCATTCAATTACTGCAGGGGGCAGAGGCCATGGTCCTGGGCAGAGTGAGACAGCACCTGCTGATGAGGGAGCAGGGGAACGCCGCAGAGCTACACTCCCTAGCTTCATGTCTCAACTTACAGGGTCACGTGGTAGAGCACTGTTGAAACCACAACAGTGCGAACAGGTGATGTCGTGGATTGCGGACAATGCTTCAAGTAATTTGTCCACCAGTCAGTCTTCCACGCAGTCCACCCACGTTACCCAAGGGAGCACTCCTCTGGCTCCTCCACCTCAACCTCCTTCCCCCCAGTCTGCCCCCTCCCAGGAAAATTTGGAATGCGATCCGGCATACTCTCAGGAACTGTTTTCTGGACCCTTCCCAGAGTCACAAACCACTTCTCAGGTTGCTGCTGACCTCTTTCCCGATGCCCAAGTTTTTCAACTGTCACAGTCTGTGGGTAATGACATTGTTGACTTAGTGGAAGAAGTGTGTAAAGAGGTGTCGGACGATGAGGAGACACGGTTGTCAGACAGTGGTGAAGTTGTTGTCAAGGCAGGAAGTCCGAGGGGGGAGCAGACTGAGGAATCGGAGGATGACGAGGTGACTGACCCAAGCTGGGTTGATAAGCCGAGTGAAGACAGTGCTTCTGAGGCGGAGGTGTGTGCTGCACCAGAAGAGGTTGGAAGAGGTAGTGGTGTGGCCAGAGGGAGAAGCAGGGCTAGAGCTGGTGCATCAGCAGCAACTGTTTCACGCAGTGAAGCTCCCGTGGTGAGGCCTAGATGTTCGCAAGTCTGGAGGTTCTTTAAAGAAATTGAGGATGACCGACAGACTGTGGTGTGCAACCTTTGCCACACCAGGATCAGCAGGGGTGCCACCACTACTAGCCTAACCACCACCAGCATGCGCAGGCATACAACTGCCCGCTCACCGACTGTTGTGCGACGTGCCCACAAGATGGAATTCAACATTAAACATGTTATCCAGAGTTTACCAGCAGCGCAGAGTGATTGTATACTGCCAGATGTCAACTTCCACCAGAACTGGTAGTCAGTTCAGTCAGCTTCCTCAAGTCTTCAATGGGGAGTGGACGTGGATGTCTGATATCTGCCAGGTGTTGAGCAACTTTGAGGAGTCAACACAGATGGTCAGCGGCGATGCCGCCATTATCAGCCTCACCATCCCGCTGCTTTTCCTGTTGAAAAATTCACTGCTCAGCATGAAGTCGGAAGCTTAGCGCTTGTCACAAGAGACGGTGGAGGAAGTTATGTCGTTTGATAGCCAGAGCACCCTCCGGTCTGTTTCTCAGCGCGTATCGGAGGAGGGGGATGAGGATGAGGAGGAAGAGGAGGAGAATGTCGGTGAGACAGAAGAGGGTACCAATGCTCAGTCCTTCTTAACTCTTGAGCATGTATGGGCTGAAGAGGAGGAGGAGGAAATGGAGAGTCAGGCCAGTGAAGAGAGGGAATTCTTGCGTGTTGGGTCTCTGGTGCACATGGCAGACTTCATTTTAGGCTGCCTATCCAGTGACCCTCACGTTAGAAGAATTTTCTCAAACACCGATTACAGGGTGTTCACTCTCCTGGACCCACGGTACAAGCAGAACCTTTCCACTCTCATCCCTGTAGAGGAAAGGAGTATGAGAGTGAATCAATATCAACAGGCCCTGGTGCACAATCTGAAACAATCCTTCCCATCTGACACCGCTAGCGGCAGAGGGCGTGCTTTTGTGGGCCAAGTAGCGGGGGAGAGGAGGCGAGCAGGCAGCTTGTCCAGCACTGGAAGGGGAACGCTCTCCAAGGCCTTTGCCAGTTTTATGTCACCCCAGCAAGACACTGTCACCTGTCCCCAGTCTCGGCAGAGTAGGGGGGAGCTGTACAGAAAGATGGTGAGGGAGTACCTAGCTGACCATACCAACGTCCTGCGTGATCACTCTGCTCCATACAACTAGTTGGTTTCAAAGCTGGACACGTGGCCTGAACTGGCGCTGTATGCCTTGGAGGTGCTGGCCTGCCCTGCCGCTAGCATGTTGTCAGAGCGGGTATTCAGTGCAGCTGGTGGCATCATCACCGATAAGCGTACACACCTGTCAACTGACAGCGCTGACAGGCTGACGCTTATTAAAATAAACAAAGCCTGGATTTCCACAGAATTCAAATCTCCTCCGGGGGAAAGCAGCAGCCCCTGTGTCACTTGCAGCTTCTGCGAGTCAACCCCCAGCCCAGGACCCCGGCACGATCGCCTCCCGCTGGAAAACCACCCCTTCGCCTCCATGATCCTCCACACTGTCCACCAATGTGTCCCTGCGCAACGTTCAGCTGTCATTACAGCAGACGTTGGAGCGCAAGCAGAAAAAAGTTCAGCCCACCTACATGCACAAGCCCTCAATGTCCACATACAGGGCCATGCTAAATTTTTAATGTGCTCTACCTGCTACCGTCGTGTAGCTCGGTCAATGTGTAGTCACAGCCATACAGGGTGACGCAAAATTTTTTATGTGCTCTACCTACTACCGTCGTGTAGCTTGGTCACTCTGACCGAGTCTGACCCTGGGGCCGCTCATGTACTGCCCACTTGTTGTCACCGCCATGCTGCGTCAGGCTAAATTTTTGGGTGGCTCACCTGCTACCTCATCTAACTTGGTCACTTGTTGGTGTCACCGTCATGCTGTGTCAGGCTTATGCCTGCATTGTGTGGCTGGGGATAGGAGAGCAGTGCCAGCATGGGCATGGATGATGGACCTTCGTTGCACCTAGTTGGGTGCTTCCCTAACATGTGATGGGCATGTGCCTCGCCTTTCTTGGTCTGGGTCAGCACAATTGCCATGAGGGTAACCACCAGGCTGTTGCAGGAGAATTTGGGGTGAGAATTTGGTCTGATGAGTCCAAATTTGAGATCTTTGGTTCCAACCACCGTGTCTTTGTGCGACGCAGAAAAGGTGAACGGATGGACTCTACATGCCTGGTTCCCACTGTGAAGCATGGAGGAGGAGGTGTGATGGTGCGGGGGTGCTTTGCTGGTGACACTGTTGGGGATTTATTCAAAATTGAAGGCATACTGAACCAGCATGGCTACCACAGCATCTTGCAGCGGCATGCTATTCCATCCGGTTTGCGTTTAGTTTGACCATTATTTATTTATCAACAGGACAATTACCCCAAACACACCTCCAGGCTGTGTAAGGGCTATTTGACCAAGAAGGAGAGTGATGGGGTGCTACGCTAGATGACCTGGCCTCTACAGTCACCAGACCTGAACCCAATCGAGATGGTTTGGGGTGAGCTGGACCACAGAGTGAAAGCAAAAGGGCCAACAAGTGCTAAGCATCTCTGGGAACTCCTTCAAGATTGTTGGAATATCATTTCAGGTGACTACCTCTTGAAGCTCATCAAGAGAATGCCAAGAGTGTGCAAAGCAGTAATCAAAGCAAAAGGTGGCTACTTTGAAGAACCTAGAATATAAAACATATTTTCAGTTGTTTCACACTTTTTTGTTAAGTATATAATTCCACATGTGTTAATTCATAGTTTTGATGCCTTCAGTGTGAATCTACAATTTTCATAGTCATGAAAATACAGAAAACTCTTTGAATGAGAAGGTGTGTCCAAACTTTTGGTCTGTACTGTACGTACAGTGCTGGCAATATTATATTTAAACATAGCCCCAATCAAGGAGAGTCACCAGCACTATTAACTTTAGATGCGGAAAATGCGTTCAATAACATCAAGTGAAATTGGCTGGGACAGGAATTGGACAAAACAGGGTTCAAAGGACCCTTCCGTACATTCCAGGGTAATATATATAGACAACCCCAGGCTAAGATAAACACAGGAGGTTTTCTTTCTCCATCCTTTGAGCTTCAAAAAGAAGCCAGCCAAGGTTGTCCATTGTCGCCGCTATTGTTCAACATTGCTATTGAACTGCTAGCAAGGTTTCCACTTTCAGTCTGCCCATTGAATATAAACGTCCTGGTAGTGGATCTCTATCTCTGAATAGACGTTTTAAAACGTCCTTGAGCTTTGCCCCCTGTGTGTAGCACCTGTACATAGAAGCTCCATGACTCAGCTGCCTCCTGACAGCCAAGAACATGGAGCTTTAACCTGAGGCCTTTTTTCCTGGCCTCCAGGCTTTTGATCACTCTGACAAGCTGTCAAAGCCATCACAAATGCTTGTACTATCTCCCTCTCATTACTGCCGGTCACAGAGCAGTTTACAACCACATATGGGGTGTTTCTGCAAACTTCAGAATCAGGAAAATAAATATTCAGGTTTGATTTGCGGTTTACCCTTACTATCGTATAGGAAAAATTAATTAAAAATTGAAAATCTGCAATAAAATTTCCTTCTGTTTTAATTCTTGTGGCAAATCTAAAGGGTTAACAAACTTTGTAAAAATCTGTTTGGATTACATTGGGGGCTGTAGTTTCTAAAATATGTTCATTTATGGGAGGTTTCTATTATTTAAGCCCCTCAAAGTCACTTTAAAATTAACTATTGGAAATTTTCATGAAAATCTTAAAAATTACATCTAAAATTTGAAGCCTTCTAACGTCCTCAAAAAATAAAATTACATTTCCAAAATTATGCCAACATAAAGTGGACATATGGTGAATGTTCATTAATAACAATTTTATTAGATATACCTATGCAACTTAAAAGCAGAGAAATTAATATTTAAAAAATTGCGATTTTTTTTTTTTTCAAAATTTTCTGTAAATTTAGGATTTTTTATAAATAAAGGTAAAATATTTTGACTCAAATTTACCATTAACACAAAGTACAATGTGTCACAAGAAAACAATCTATGAATGGCTTGGATAAGTAAAAGTGTTCCAAGTGTTCCGGATGGGAAGTGGTCAAAGGAATAATGGTAGGAAAACAAGACGTTAAAATAGATCTCTTTGCAGCTCTCTTCTCTTGTTTTTAGGAGACCCCCTGACACTTATTCCACAGATTTTAGAGACACTGAATAGTTTCGGAGAGTACTCAGGGCATAAAGTGAACTTGCTTAATTGCGAGTTGCTGAATCTAACTGGAAACATGAGAAGAGACACTTTGATCCATAAACAATATGGCATAACAACTCCTGGTGATAACATAAAATATTTAGGCATAAAAATTGGTCGTCACCCCTCATCATTATATACGCTTAATTATAAACCATTACTGGAAAAAATACATGCCGATTTACAGAGATTGGCCAAACTTCTGCTCAATCTGGTGGGGAGATGTCATCTAATCAAAATGACCTTTTTCTTTAGACTCCTGTATCCCATGCAGACAATCCCAGTATTACTAAAACATACAGACAATAAGCCCCCAAACTCCCATTTTAAATAATTTATTTGGGCAGGAAAACATCCAAGGATAGCTCTAGAAAAATTAATGAGACCCAAGAATGAGGGAGGAATAAATTTATGAAACATAAGTGGGTATAATCTAGCCTGTTTGCTACACCACATCTTAGACTGGAGGGTAAATACTAATCTTTACTCAAACTTGCTTTTAGAGAAAAACCTTGCTGAACCATGGGACCTTATGTCTCTGGCGCACTCAAAATTAGCTGCTCTACCCCCTTAAGTAAAACACTCAATCCTACTTAGGGACACTCTAATTACTTGGAAGGAGACACGAAAGATGTGCAGCCTCTTATTCCAATGTTCTAAACACCTCCCCTTGTGGGGCTCTCCCGAATTTCAAGAGGGGATGACGATTCGTCTGTACAGGAGTTGGAAAGAGAGAGGCATAAAAACAGTGGGAGATTTAATTCAAGAGAAAGAGCTAAGATGGTTGACACTACAGGAACTTAGCACTAAATTTGGCCTACAAGGACCTCAATACTTTCCATACCAACAAATAAGGCATTTCGGGTAAGAAAAAAAATCGGAAAATATAGATAAAGAGGCACCTACAAATGAGCTTGATAAACTACTTACAGCTACAAAAAGACAATCTATATCTAAACTCTATGCCTTTTTAAAGCCTAAACTGTTAAAGGGGGACGCCTCATCGATGTTTAATGGCTGGACTAAACAGCTAGGAGAACCGGGGGCGGAGCAAAATATTCTAAAAGGCTATATAGACTTTAGAAAACATGTATGCTCTGAGGGCTGGAGAGAAACCCAGCTGAAAATTATTCATAACACCATTTATGCTTTTAATCTTCCCCTATCAGGCCTAAAACCAGATAGACAAACAGAATGCCTGAAATGTAAAATGCCTAGTACAGACCTAACACATGGGTTGTGGAGTTGTGCACAGCTAGTACCCTTTTGGAATCAAACCCAAACACTAATCAAAAACTCTAGTAAATTCACAACTAAACGAAACCAACAGATGGTTTTATTTCATTATAGTAACGCAGTAGACTACTCCTCAGAGAAGAACAATGAACATCTCCCCCCTATTGCTCACACCATTATTATGGCTGCAAAAAAATGCATCCTTACTAAATGGTTATCTACAAAACCCCCAAGTGTTAATCAAGTTATACAACTAGTTAAAAAAAAACAATGTGGATAGACCATAAAATAACCTTAGAACATAAAGAAGAGAGGGTAAAAAAATACTTTAGGAAGTGGAAACTATTCGTAATTCACTATTGCGACAAACAAGAACTGACAAATATAATTAACCCCTTTAAACTCATAAAATGGTTCTCACTAGACTCTCACAAGACTTAAAAGGTACATTGGGGAAACTGAAAGGGAGTACAGACTGACAACATAAGAGGAATAGAGACAACCATAAAAGACATCAATATCATAATTTTGACAGATCACACAACACTTAGAGGCAGGAAATAAGTATAAATCAGACTCAGAGAGTATTTGGTTTCTTGTTTTTCATGTTAGGAAGTTTACTGAACCTGAACTTCTATTTTACATGTTTTTCTTTCTTAAATGCATCATACGAAATTACATGTCAAAAATGAATAATTTATGTAACCGACCTGAAAAAAAAAAACAAATAAACAGATATTTCAAAAAAAGCCTCTTCAATGTAACCCCCAAAAAGTTATCCAGTTTGGAAACTAAACCCCTCAAGGAACGTATTGAGTGGTGTAGTCAGTGCTTTGACCCCACATGTGTTTCATAGATTTTAGAAATACTTGGCTATAAAAATATTTTTTTTTCCCAATAAAATGTTCTTTATCCTCATATTTTTCATTTTCACAAGGACTAGCAGGGGAAAATGCACTCCACAACTTGTTCCACATTTTCTCCTGAATATCGTAACACGTCATATTTGGTTATAAACTGCTGTATGGGCATAGTGCAGGGCTCTATATAGCAGATTTTGCTGAAATGTTTTTCATGTGCCATGTCATATTTGAAGAAAGCCTGAGATACGACTACAGTGTAAACATCAAAAAAGTGACCATATTTTGGAAAATTCAACCTTCAAGGAATTCATAGAAGGGTGTAGTGGGTGTTTTGACCCCACAGATATGTCATATAATTTAGAAACACTTGGCTATGAAAATGTTGCTTTAGCCCCAGAGTTTTCAGTTTTCACAAGGGATAACAATAGAAAAAGGACCCCACAATTTGTTACTCATTTTCTCCTGAATATGGTAACTACTATTGAGTGAATCCAAGCATCAGAAGCAGCATTCAATCTGACGTTTAGGAAAAATTTGATTTGTCAGGAAGCCATATTTCCAGCTTTGTGGTAATAAATCATTTTTCCTAAAATAGAGACTAGAATTGTCTTAGAAAGAATGGAAATAAAAACTCCCCACTTGCGCACGCAAAAGTTCCTCTCTTGAGTGGAAAAGACCTGCCAAAGGACCTGTGCTGAGCCTGATGGTGTTGCCGAGCAGTGCATGCAAGAAAGCCCAGGAATCTAACTGAATTTGAAGACTTTTGCAAGAAAAAATGGATTAAAATCTCTTAAACAAGAAAAAAGAACTCTTGGATGGCTACAAAAAGCATTTACAAGCTGTGATACTAGTAAAAGGGGGTGCTATACTATGCAGGGTGCCCAAAGTTTTGCTTCAGGCCCTTTTACATTTGTGTTCTTTTGAAAATGTAAAAGATGAAAATAAAATAATTGTTTTTGCTTAAAATACAAATGGAATGTGTCATATTTAACTTTATGATGGAGATCATTTTATCTTCAACTGTTCATAGTAACAGTAATCGTGACCATGGGTGCCCAAACGTTTGTATGCCACTGTAGGTAGACCTGTGGGACAAGCATAAAAAAAAAGAAAAACATCTAATTCTGACCAAAAATGTCACATGTGTCATGATGTTGTCAGGGAAAATTGATGGTTTTGCACATAAATTTTTTCTGCTATTGTGTTTAGTGTTTCCATTTTTTCCATCCGTATTGTATCTGAATTGTATCTCCTCCTCGACATCTCCTAGCAACCACCAGTGAAAAACGAATTGCATCCAGACGCCTCCCGTTTTTCATGCAAACTCTATTCATTTCCATGGATCTAGAGCTGTGTGAAAATGACACTCATGTGCGCAGACCCATTTAACTGAATGGGTCAGGATTCAATTTGGAAGCTCTGCTTTCACTAGATGCGTCACATCCAGTCAGAAAACTCATTCGTGTGAAAGAGCCCTAACAGATAACATAGAATATATAAAACATTAGTACAGTAAAAAGTTTTCTTTCCTTTGAAGGTCTGTAAGTCTCATTGTGTTCCAAGTGTGATTCTACATGCATTGGTAATATGTCTGATATTCTAAGTTGTTCCCAGCATGTTGATTGATTAGGTGATGTTAGTGAGCTGCTATTACCTTGCAGACAATGGCCCACTGGTGTGAACAAAAGACTGTTGCTATAGCAACCTTTGCAATATTATTTTTTAATCCACATTTCAAGCAGACTACAATATTAAATTCAACATCTGATTTTCATTCATTTTAACACCTTCATGACTCTGAGAAATGGACATCAATCGCTAAATAAAAAATAAAAATTGACTTGGTAATTGTTCATTATGAGCCATATTCCACGTTCACATTTCTATATTGTTTCACAGTTATGAGCAACATCAATCATCTTGTAATACTGATACAACCGCAGATGTAAACTCTTTATACATTTTTATGTAGATATTTTGTTGAGCTTGGACTCTTTTTTGTTTGTTTGAGAAAACATTATCTGATCTCCTTCTCCTTGGTAGCCACATAGCAGTGAAATTATAGCTTTACATATTGTTTCTAAAATACATTTTTCTTTTACTTTCTTTTACATCTGTATATTTATTTGGTAAAATTACATGAGATGCAAAAATAGATGAGTTTCCAAACTTCAGTGTGAAAGGAAATTGTCTTTGAAAGTTTTATTCAGAATTCACTGGGTTTGCAAATCAGACAGTGAAGATATAATCTATGGGCAGATTTGCGACTCATTTAGTATCTTTAGAAAAAACACTATTTTTGCACAAACATATCTGTTTTGACACATGAGCTTAGAATACATATTAACTTTGCAAGTAAAACTTTGGAAAAGTAACTTACACATTTTTAAGATTAAATAGAAGTTAGCTAATCACTAAGAATAACATACAGTAACTCCCACAAATAATATAAAGAGGGTTAAGACCTAGTAAAGAAATCTAAAAATATAAATAATTGTCAAGGTTGGGGTACACAGAAAAGGGAGATGTGATCCCTGAGCTCACCCCAACCCCTGTCCCTGCCTAATTGCCTCCGTATCCTAGGCGATACGGCGACAACCACGAGGACTGCAATTACTCTTGACTAAGGTGCAGGGAAAAGGGAAGACAAACAGAGACGAACAAAACACAGAAGAATGGTCAGAAGGCCGAGTCAAAAACCAAGAGGGTACGTCAAGACGGAATCGCTAACCAAAGAGTAGTCAAATACAAGCCGAAAAGTCAAAACCAACCAGGAACACAGTACACAGGGATCAGGCAGAGGCGATGGTCAAAAACAAGCAAGCTAGGTCAAAACAGCAGAATACACACGGTAACAATGCATAAGCAGGAATAGCAAGGATATGCAAAAACCAGCAAGGAGCAGAGAGGAAGGTAGGTATATATGCAGGAAGAAATCCCACCCCCAGGTTCTGAATGGACCAGATTCAGAGAAGCCACTCAGCCAGCACCTGAGTATTAACCCTGAGTAGACAAACCAAACAAGAAGCTGGGCGTTGGCTCCAAAACAACCCACAGTGTGAACGTGGTTCAAGGCAAGGCGTAGGCACTAAACAGAAACACACAAAAACTCCGAAAACCAAGCAAAACATAGAACCTATGTTCTCTGATGACCAGACCTGACAGTACCCCCCCTTCCACGAGGGGCCTCCGGACCCTTAGACCCTAAGGATGGTTTAGACGGATAGTCCTGATGAAAAGATTTAACCAATCGTGGAGCATGAACATCCCTAGCAGGGACCCAGGATCTATCCTCAGGACCGAAACCCTTCCAATGAATGAGGTATTGAAGAGAGTTCCTGACCAGTCTGGAATCGACAATCCTCTCTACCTCATACTCGAGATCACCCTCCACCACAGATGGCGAGGGAGGGTCAGGGAGGGGTACCACAGAATCCACATAGCGTTTCAACAGACTCTTGTGAAACGTATTGTGAACCCGCCAGTCAGAGGGCAACGCCACCTTGAACGATACCGGATTAATAATATGAGTTACGGTAAACGGACCAATGAACCTAGGAGCCAATTTCAGAGACGGAACTTTCAACTTAAGGTTCTTAGTAGACAATAGGACCTTGTCACCCACAACAAAAGTTTCAGAGACAGTACGCCTACTTCTGGATGAATGGACCATTAAACTTTGTGCTCTTTTCAAGTTCTGCTGAACTTGCGACCACACTGTGCACAGTTGGTTAGTTATGGACTCAGCACGAGGGGTATCCGAAACTGACAATGACGAGAAGGAAAACCTGGGATAGAATCCATAATTACAGAAGAAAGGAGATGTGAGTGTGGATGAACTAGTGTGATTGTTGATGGCAAACTCTGCTAACGGAAGATATGAGACCCACAGATATTGACAGTCAGAAACAAAAAGACGAAGGTACTGTATGAGCTCTTGATTCATCCTCTCCGTCTGCCCATTAGTTTCGGGATGGAAGTCAGAGGAAAAGGACAATTTTACCTCAAGCTTAGAACAGAAAGCTCGCCAAAACTTAGCCACAGATTGTACCCCCCTGTCAGACACAACCTCATCAGGAATACCGTGGAGACGCACAATATGTTGAATAAATAGATCTGCCAATTCCTCTGCTGAAGGCAACTTTTTTAGCGGAACAAAATGGCCCATCTTAGAGAAACGATCCACCACCACCCATATAACAGAGAACCCTTGAGAGAGTGGCAGATCGGTAACAAAATCCATAGACACGTTAGACCAAGGCCTGTCTGGCACTGGGAGCGGGAGAAGAGGTCCCTCAGGACGTCTCCTGGGGACCTTTCCTCGTGCACAGACCTGACAAGCTAGAACAAATGCATGAACGTCAGTATTCATATGTGGCCACCAGTAGTTTCTTTTCAGTAGATCTAGTGTTCCCCGAACACCTGGATGACCTGCTAGTACGGAACAGTGTGCCTCCTCTAACACTCTCAATCGAAGGGACAAGGGAACAAACATTTTGCCTTCCGGAAGGTCTCTTGGGGCAGAATTTTGTTTGGAGCGAATTTGATCTGAGAGGTGAGAGGAGATGGCTGCCAAAACAGTACCAGCAGGTAAGATGTTACCGGGTTCCGACTCAGGACCCTCAGGGATACCAAAACTCCGAGACAAGGCGTCAGCCCTGACATTCTTGGTACCAGGTCGGAAAGTGACCACAAAATTAAAACGAGAGAAAAACAACGCCCATCTAGCTTGACGGGCATTGAGACGTTTTGCATTATCCAAGTACACAAGATTTTTGTGATCTGTGATCACTGTCACTGGGTGAAGAGCTCCTTCCAGGAAATGGCGCCACACTTCAAACGCCCATTTGATGGCAAGGAGCTCGCGATTCCCAATATCATAATTCCTTTCACAAGACGAGAATTTCTTGGAAAAGAATGCACATGGTCTGAGGTTAGTGAGAGCAGCTGACCCTTGAGATAAAACTGCCCCTACACCGACCTCAGAAGCATCTACCTCAACAATGAATGGCTGAGAGAGATCAGGTTGAATTAACACAGGCGCAGAGGAGAACGCTTTCTTGAGTTCCTCAAATGCAGAGTACGCAGCAGGAGACCAGTTACTGGGATCAGCCCCCTTGCAGGAAAGATCCATGAGCGGCTTGGCAATTACGGAAAAGTTCTTGATAAAATTCCTGTAATAATTGGCGAAACCAAGAAAACGTTGAAGGGATTTTAAATCCGTGGGCCGAACCCAATCCGTGATTGCCTGAACCTTACACGGATCCATCTGAACCTCGGAAGGAGTGACCACATAACCCAAGAATGAAACTTTTTGTACACAAAAAATGCATTTTTCTAGTTTAGCAAACAGAGAATGATTACGCAGACGGGATAACACCAGACGAAGATGTTTACGGTGTGAATCCAGATCAGAAGAAAATATCAGGATATCATCCAGATAGACCACCATAAAAACCCCAATACAGTCATGAAAGATATGATTCATAAAACCTTGGAATACAGCTGGGGCATTGCTTAAACCAAAAGGCATAACCAGATACTCAAAATGTCCCAGAGGCGTATTAAAAGCTGTCTTCCACTCATCCCCTTCCCGGATCCGAATCAGGTTATAAGCTCCCCGTAGATCTAATTTGGAGAACCAGTTGGCCCCCGGAACCTGATTCAGGAGGTCCGGGATGAGGGGAAGCGGTCCAGAGTTTTTAATAGTGATTTTATTAAGTTCACAGTAGTCAATACATGGTCTCAAACCCCCATCTTTTTTCTCAACAAAAAAGAAACCAGCCCCCGTAGGAGATTCGGAAGGCCGAATGGTGTCCTATAGCCAAACTCTCATCGATGTATTGTTTTAGACACTCTCTTTCTGGCACAGACAGATTATAAATCCGACCCTTAGGTAACTTGGCATCAGGTAATAGATCAATCTTACAATCAAAGTCTCTGTGTGGAGGCAAGACTTGAGACAGAGGTTTCGAAAAAACGTCTGCAAAATCTGAAATAAACTCCGGGATCTCAGAATCACATACATTAGTAGAACAAAGGGAAACTTGAGACATATGGGCCTTACACTGAGGGCCCCAGTGAACTAATTCCTGACTCACCCAATCAATAACCGGATTGTGCAGCTGAAGCCAAGGAAGACCCAGAATAATGTCCACAGACAAATCTTTCATTACAAGGAAAGAACAATATTCAATATGTAGTGCACCCACCACCAGTCTTATTTCAGGAGTATGGAATTTGACCAAACCGGCTTGCAGAGGGGTCATATCGACACTAGACACCTGGATAGGAGGGGACAGGGGAATCAAAGAAGGCAATATTTGGGAAACAAATTCAAAATCAATGAAGTTGGCGGCTGAACCAGAATCCAAGAAAGCCTGTCCAACACGTGAGGCTGACTGGAAAGAGACGGTGCAGGGCAAAAATAATCTAGAAACATTAGAGGGTACCTGAGCTCCTAGACAGTCCTCCCGATAACTGTCTAGGAGCGGAAGTTTTCCTGCTGAGGTTTTCTTCGGACAGGACTTCAGCAGATGATCCGGACTCCCGCAGTAGAAGCACAAATGATTCCTCGTACGATGTTCCCTTCTCTGCTTAGGCATAATACTGCCGAGTTCCATCGGTTCCGGTCCGGATTGGCTGGAGACCGGATTGAGGATCGGCTGAGGAGCAGGAGACACCCGAGGAGGTCGCCTGGATCTTAGACGTCTATCTGCCCGGACGGCCAGGGTCATAGCTTCGTCAAATGTTTTAGGTTCAGCATGGGCTAACAACAAATCCTTCACACGGTCAGACAGTCCAGTCATGAAAAGGTCTTTCAAAGCCCTATCATTCCACCCGGAATCGGTCACATATTGTCTAAAACTAGCACAGTAATTTTCTGCCATCTGTCCACCCTGACGTAGAGACAATAACTGGGATACAGCTAACGCTGGGCGATCTGGCTCATCATATATCTGACCCAGCGCAACAAAAAACTCGTCAAGGTATGAGCGCAAAGGAGAGGCAGTGGGTAAAGAAAAGGCCCAGGTTTGGGGGTCTCCACGCAGGAGAGACATAACCAAACCCACCTTTTGCGCTTCAGTTACAAACGACCGAGGTCGTAAAGAAAAATACAAAATACATCCTTCCCGAAACAGAAAAAATTTCTTACGGTCACCGTAAAAAAAATCAGGAAGGGGGACCTTAGGTTCAGGTGCAGGTGTGGGAACCTGGGGTGCAGACACAGGAGCCGAGGCCTGCGTGTTTTCCTGAACCTGAAGGCGTATAGCAAGATCCTGAATCAAATTGGTCAAGGCCTGGACCTGAGCTACCACCACTGACATTTGCTCCATAGGGAATAAACGTAGCTGGCAGTTTACAGGTTGCAGGTATTTTCGGGCTGGTTTTTCTGTCAAGGTTGGGGTACACAGAAAAGGGAGATGTGATCCCTGAGCTCACCCCAACCCCTGTCCCTGCCTAATTGCCTCCGTATCCTAGGCGATACGGCGACAACCACGAGGACTGCAATTACTCTTGACTAAGGTGCAGGGAAAAGGGAAGACAAACAGAGACGAACAAAACACAGAAGAATGGTCAGAAGGCCGAGTCAAAAACCAAGAGGGTATGTCAAGACGGAATCGCTAACCAAAGAGTAGTCAAATACAAGCCGAAAAGTCAAAACCAACCAGGAACACAGTACACAGGGATCAGGCAGAGGCGATGGTCAAAAACAAGCAAGCTAGGTCAAAACAGCAGAATACACACGGTAACAACGCATAAGCAGGAATAGCAAGGATATGCAAAAACCAGCAAGGAGCAGAGAGGAAGGTAGGTATATATGTAGGAAGAAATCCACCCCCAGGTTCTG
>ONZH01018484.1:0-31575 GCA_900303285.1 Rhinella marina
CTATTTAGACTGCGACGACATATGTTCGCACAGAGATTTTTAGGATCAAGCTGTATACGTTATTGGGTAGCAAATGACTTGGTTGTATTCTGTGACGTACAGAAAAGTGTCACCTGGACAGTATATACGGATTGGAGCGGACTGTGCTGAACTGTGACACACAGAAAGGTTACACGCAGCTGAGTAAAATGGATTTGTATCACATTGAGCTAAACAACAAAAAAATAATTTTTTTTAATATTTATTTTTTAGTTTAGTTTTTTTTGGAACGTGACGTGCAGGAACTATCGGAGACCTAACTGACACCCTATTGACGGTGGCTATTTAGACTGCGACCCAGACAAATGTCGCACAGTGATTTTTAGGATCAAGCTGTATATGTTATTGGTAGCAAATGACTTGGTTGTATTCTGTGACGTACAAAAAGTGTCACCTGGACAGAATATACGGATTGGAGCGAGTGTGCTGAACTGTGACACACAGAAAGGTTACACACAGCTGAGTAAAATGGATTTGTATCACTGAGCTAAAACAACAAAAAAAATAATTTTTTTTAATATTATTTTTTTAGTTTAGTTTTTTTGGGAACGTGACCTGCAGAAACTATCGTAGAGCTGACTGACACCCTACTGACGGAGGCTATTTAGACTGCAACCCAGACAAATGTCGGACAGAGATTTTTTGGATCAAGCTGTATACGTTATTGGTAGCAAATGACTTGGTTGTATTCTGTGACTTACAGAAAGTGTCACCTGGACAGTATATACGGATTGGAGCGAGTGTGCTGAACTGTGACACACAGAAAGGTTACACGCAGCTGAGTAAAATGGATTTGTAATACTGAGCTAAAACAACAAAAAAAATAATTTTTTTTTTTTTATATTTTTTTTTTTAGTTTAGTTTTTTTTGGAACGTGACCTGCAGAAACTATCGTAGAGCTGACTGACACCCTACTGACGGTGGCTATTTAGACTGCAACCCAGACAAATGTCGCACAGAGATTTTTTGGATCAAGCTGTATACGTTATTGGTAGCAAATGACTTGGTTGTATTCTGTGACGTACAGAAAGTGTCACCTGGACAGTATATACGGATTGGAGCGAGTGTGCTGAAATGTGACACACAGAAAGGTAACAAGCAGTTGAGTAAAATGGATTTGTATCACTGAGCTAAAACAACTAAAAAACAATTTTTTTTTTTATATTTTTTTTTAGTTTAGTTTTTTTGGGAACGTGACGTGCAGGAACTATCGGAGACCTAACTCACACCCTGTTAACGGTGGCTATTTAGAATGCGACCCAGACAAATGTCGCACAGAGATTTTTAGGAACAAGCTGTATACGTTATTGGTAGCAAATGACTTGGTTGTATTCTGTGATGTACAGAAAGTGTCACCTGGACAGTATATATGGATTGGAGTGAGTGTGCTGAACTGTGACACACAGAATGGTTCCACACTGCTGTGTGCAATGGATTTGTATCACTGAGATAGAACAATAAAAAAAACCCAGGGTTAGATATGGCGATAGCTGCATTACTAGTGCCAGCCAGCCAGCCAAGCCAGGAGACAAAAAAAAAATTTCTTCTAGCCCTTAGAAGGGCTGTTGGGTTCTTTGTGGGTGATTCCTGCCTAACAGGGAACTAAATGCAGGCCCTAACACTGTCCCTGAAAGGCAGCAGCTCTATCCCTAACGACATCCAGAGGGCATCTGAGCCGAGCACCGGGGCCAGTCAATAGTATATTCCAGGGTCACCTGATCAGGCCAGCCAACCCCTGCTATCGACATGTAAGGGCCCCACGTGATGCTGGGTGTACCATAGAGTCTCCTGGCTTGTGATTGGCTGAGTTTATAGGCGCCAAAAAAGCACGATGCTGAAGTTGCCATTTCCTCGAGTATGGCGAGATACTCGTCCGAGCAGCGAGCACTTACGAGTACCCTAATACTCGAACGAGCACCAAGCTCGGACGAGTATGCTCGCTCATCTCTAGTTAAGACATGTTTCTGGGCTCGTTCCTTTTAAATCGATAGTCGCAGCGTCAGTCGCTATATAAACAAAGTGTATAGTGCTGTGCAGTAACCCATTGTACTGCAGTTCAGTAACCCATTGTTAACACACTGTGTAGGTGACGTTATTTCTGAAAGAAATAGTTAAGCCGTTGTGCAAGGCAGTGAGCAAAGTATAATTTTTGGGGGTATTCTTCATTTTATTTTATTTTAAATTTTTTTTATCAAACAGGATGTCAGACAGAGGGGTTAAAGGCCCTTCAAAGGGGCAGTGGCAGAATTTTTGGGAAACAGGCACAGGTCTCAGCAGAGGAAGGGGAAATGGCATTAGAGGTCACTCAGTGAGGCCACAGCTACCGGTGTCATCTAGTGGTCGTGTGTTGACCACCAACCCAGATGTTCTTGAATGGTTGACTCGGTCATCCACTTCCTCCCAGATGACATCTGAAACCCCCAGCCAAGAGTCGGTGGGTTCGTCAGACACAACCCTTAGTTGGCATGGGCCCGGAGCAGCTCCAGTGCCCTCACCTGTCCTCAACCTGCCTCTGTCCTTTTCGGTTCCCTCAGCCAGAGAAGTACTATATGCTATGGGCTCTGCGCCACTATACAGCGAGGACGAACTACTTGAGGACAGTCAGCAGCTAATTGGAAGCCAAGAGGTGGGGCAGAAATCTGCTCCTTCCAGTAGGCAGTCAAGTACTGATGAAGAGAGTGTAGTGGGAGGTGATGTTGTGAGCGGTCAGGCTTTGTACACCGAGACAGTTGAGGAGGACTTTAGCGACGTGCAAACTGTAGTTGATAATAATGTAGCCGATCTCGCTTGGGAGCCGGGTGAAGCAAGGGCTTCATCATCATTATCATCATCTGCATACGAGACTGACAGCTTCCAGCACGTGCAGGCAGCAAGTCGGTAGTGTGGCTGTTAGTCAGCGGAGTGGCAGCAGTGCGAGGTCGGGAGCCAAACAGGCACGAGGTAGACCGCACTCTTCGCAGGTGCTTTCCAGCCTTGAAAAGAGTGGAGCAGGGGCTCAGCCAGGCAGCGGAGGTACCACTCAGTCAGTGCGGAGTGTTGGTGGTAAAATCGCCTACTCGGCGGTGTGGAAGTTTTTTGTTAAGACGCCTGAGGAGGTGAACATGGCTATATGTAGAATCTGTGGTCAGAAAGTGAAGCGTGGCCAGGGTGCTAATGTTGGCACCACGGCCCTGCGCCAACATATGCAGCGTCACCACAAAGTGGCCTGGGAGAACCGTGGCTCAGATGTGGCGGTCCAGTCGGCAGCAGCAACAGCAGCATCACCCAGTGGCATGCATCTCATTTCAGGCAGTCAAGGCTCCAGCACCTCTGCCAAAGGGAGCTGTCTGTCATTATCTACCGCTCCAGATGCTCCTGCTCCTCCTCCTCTTATTCCTCGCCACTCATTACGGCAGCAGTCGTTCACCGAGGCGATTGCAAAGAGACAGCAGTACGCGTCCAGCCATCCTACAGCGCAGAAGCTGACCATGCTCCTGTCCAAGTTGCTCGTGCTGCAGTCCCTCCCTTTTCAACTGGTGGACTCTGATGGCTTGTGCCGAGCCAAGGTGGAGAGTCCCAAGCCATCATTTCTTTGCCAAAAAGTCAGTCCCGGCCCTGAACAAATATGTAGAAGAGAAGGTGGCCCAGTCCTTGAGCCTATCGGTGTCTGCCAAAGTGCACGGCAGCACCGACGTGTGGAGTTGTAACTACGGTCAAGGCCAGTACATGTCCTTTATGACACACTGGGTCAATGTGCTTCATGCCCAGCCACACGAGCAACTTGAACAGGTGACGCCACTTTCTGTTCCTCGTTGTCTAACTGCTGATCCTGCACTAATGTCCGGCTCCTTCTACACCACCTCAGCCTCCACTGCAGGTTCTACGCCTGGTTTGCCTGGGTGAACGAAGTCACACAGGGGAGGAACTGCTCCGCGTCATAAAAGAGGAAATTGATTGCTGGCTTTCTCCGCAACAACTAAAAATCAGAACCATGGTGACAGATAACGGAAAGAACATGGTGTCCGCGCTGCGCCAAGGAGGGCTGAGCCATGCGCCCTGCATGGCGCACGTATTTAATCTGGTTGTCAAACGGTTCCTCAAGTCTTATACCCAACTGCAAAACATTCTAAAAATGGCCAGGAAACTTTGCATGCACTTCAGCCATTCCTACACCGCCAAGCACACCCTCCTTGAGCTGCAGCGGCAGAATGGCGTCCCCCAACATAGGCTGATATGTGACGTTTCCACCCGTTGGAATTCTACCCTCCATATGTTGGACCGACTGTACGAACAGAGAAAGGCCATAAACGATTTCTTAATGATCCAAGCGGACAGGAGTACTCCCCTGTGTAATTTTGATGTCAGCCAGTGGCAGCTCATGCGTGACACCTGCCGCTTGCTCAGGCCCTTTGAGGAGGCCACGTTATTTGTCAGTCGCCAGGACTACGGTATGAACAACGTCATTCCACTGCTTCATGTCCTGGAACAGATGCTGCAAAATCTTTCTGGTCAGGGGACTGGAGACGTGGAGACTGCATCTCACGGCCACATGAGTCCGGTGGGGGCTGAACTGGAGGAGGAGGAGGACATTGGAGCACAAGCATTTAGTGGTTTTTCTACCCAGGTGACAGAAGAGGAGGAGCAGGAGCAGCCAGAGGAGGTAGAGGGAGATGAGGAAGATGAGGCAGATGACCCAGAGACACCATGGCAGTATACAGTGGAGTTGGAGGCAGGGAGTCCCTCCGAGTCACTTGCGCAAATGGCCCGATGCATGCTCACTTGCTTACGTAGTGACAGCCGAATAGTCACCATCCGGCAGAGGGATGACTTCTGGCTCTCCACCCTCTTGGACCCTCGCTACCGGTCTAAAATGGGGGCCTTTTTTTCACCTGCTGAGAGGGAGGACAAACTGAAGTACTATAGAGACATCCTATGTAGTCAGTTGGCTGCTGCCTATCTGCGTCATCGTCCATCCTCTCGCAGGTCTGACCGGGGGGTCCCTCAGCGCTCACGTACCACTGCCACGGCTGCTGTGGGGGGGGGGGTAGGAGCAGTACCAGCTCCATCAGCAGCAACTTGAGTCTGGAGTCGCTGATGAGCAGCTTTCTTCACCCGCCAAGTGCGGAAAGTACTCACCAGCAGCAGCAGCAGGTAGACCAGGAGCAGACCCTGAACCAGCAGGTGGTGGCCTACTTGGACAGCACCCTGCCACCCCACATTGAAGATCCGCTGGACTACTGGGCAGCCAAACTGGATTTGTGGCCGCAACTGGCCGAGTTTGCACTGGAGAAGCTGTCCTGCCCGGCTAGTAGTGTGGCATCAGAGCGGGTGTTCAGTGCGGCGGGGGCCATAGTTACCCCAAGGAGAACTCGCCTGTCCTTCCAAAATGTGGAAAGACTCACCTTTGTCAAGATGAATCAGGCGTGGATCAGCCAGGATTTCCACCCACCAACGCCTGATGCATCAGATTAGATCAGCCATGATGCGTCACCCAAACCTTGACAAATGAGACTGTATTCTTCAGGCTACCTGCCTCAGCCACTCTTATGATGCTGCCACCCGCCTGATGCCACACATCTACCAGCTGCTCCTTCTACCACCCAGCCAATATGTAGCCTTCTGATGCTGCTGCCACCTCAACAATCAGGTCTCCTCATGCTGCTACTGCTGTCACCTCCAGGCTATGTGACCATGCCAATCTGTGGCCTGATACTGCTGCTGCCGCCTCCACACGCTGTGTCCTAGCTGCCGCTACCTCCAAATTATGTAATTGTGCCACTCTGTGGCCTACTCATGCTGCTGCCGCTGCCTCCACATGCGGTGTCCTAGCTGTAGCTACCTCCAAATTATGTGATTGTACCACTCTGTGGCCTACTCATGCTGCTGCTGCCTCCACACGCTGTGTCCTAGCTGCCGCTACCTCCAAAATTATGTAATTGTGCACTCTGTGGCCTATTCATGCTGCTGCCGCCGCCTCCACACGCTGTGTCCTAGCTGCAGCTACCTCCAAATTATGTGATTGTACCACTCTGTGGCCTACTCATGCTGCTACTGCCTCCACACGCTGTGTCCTAGCTGCCGCTACCTCCAAATTATGTAATTGTGCCACTCTGTGGCCTACTCATGCTGCTGCTGCCGCCTCCACACGCTGTGTCCTAGCTGCCGCTACCTCCAAATTATGTAATTGTGCCACTCTGTGGCCTACTCATGCTGCTGCTGCCGCCTCCACACGCTGTGTCCTAGCTGCCGCTACTTCCAAATTATGTGATTGTGCCACTCTGTGGCATTTAAATTTTTATGACTGCTGCTGCCTCTCCCAGGGTATGTCACTGTGCCAGTCTGTCTCATTAAAATTAGTACGACTCCTGCTGCCTCTCCCACTCTGTGGCCTTGAAATGTATTCGACTGCTGCCTCTTGCAGATGCTGTTACTGTGCCACTCTGTGGCCTTGAAATGTATTCGACTGCTGCCTCTTGCAGATGCTGTTACTGTGCCACTCTGTGGCCTTGAAATGTATTCGACTGCTGCTCTTGCAGATGCTGTTACTGTGCCACTCTGTGGCCTTGAAATGTATTCGACTGCTGCCTCTTGCAGATGCTGTTACTGTGCCACTCTGTGGCCTTGAAATGTATTCGACTGCTGCCTCTTGCAGATGCTGTTACTGTGCCACTCTGTGGCCTTGAAATGTATTCGACTGCTGCCTCTTGCAGAAGCTGTTACTGTGCCACTCTGTGGCCTTGAAATGTATTCGACTGCGGCTGCCTTTTGCAGATGCTGTTACAGTGCCACTCGTTGGCCTAGTAAATTTGTCCGACTGCTGCTGCCGCCTCTTCCAGGGTCTGTCATTCTACAACTCTGTGGCCTCAAAATTGATTATAATTTTTTGGACCTTGTGCTCGGCAGCAACATGTCACTCGTACATTTTTGGTACGTTCTGTATTTCTATTCCATTATTCATAGCTCAAGTATACAGGAAACCCTGTTTGTTTTGAACACTCAAATTTTTAAAAGTAAACGATTCCGGCCCCCGGGACACTCAGCGATGAGCATGGGGGAGGCGAGAGGCAGGGGCTCCCACAGGTGGTAGCTCAGCTCCCTGCAGACCGCCAGCTCGATCTCAAGATGGAACTCCGAGCTTTCTTGGCGTACTGTGTCAATACTGACATTTTGCCACAGTTGAGGCAAAGCTGGAGCCTTCACTGCACCTCCTCTGTCTTACGTTCCCGTCCGCTGGCATAACCAGCCCCGATACTGATAAGAACATATACTACAGTTGATCTTAACCAAAAGGCCGAGAATTCTTTTTTACGGTCTGCTCTTCAGGGTATGTCACCATGCCACTCTCCGGCCTGATGCTGCTGCCGCCGCCGACTCCACATGCCGTCTCCTAGCTGCCGCTACGTCAAAATTATGTAATTGTGCCACTCTGTGGCCTCCAAATTGTACTACTACTTCCACTGCTGCTGCCACTTCCAGGGTCTGTCATTCTGCCACTCTGTGGCCTACTCATGCTGCTGCCACCTGGCCACACTGTCGTCGTGCCACTCTATAGTCTGCTGATGCTGCTGCCACTGCCATCTCCACGCTGTCTGGGGGGGCTCTGCTTGTATAAGCGTGTAATAGAACAGGTTCTGTCGAAATGTATGTGGAATCAGTGAATTGGTGTAAAAGGCGTGCGCTTTTGGCGCTCTAGTAGGATCTTGGGCCTCTGCACGATTCTTTATAGCTGGCGCTAACATTGACCTGTAAGGCTGAGTTCAGACTTGAGTTATTTGGTGAGTTTTGGCCCCTTAACTGCCCAAATACATAAAAGTGTGCAGCGATTCTAAGAGCGACGCCTGTTATGTGCGTGTCACACTGGCTCACAGTATTCTTTCACTACCACAGTAGACTCCCTATGCGTTTTACTGCAAGGCACAGTGTTCTACACCACTATCCAGGCTCTCTGCAGCCCGGAAGTAGCCGTTTTTTAACGTGATTCGCCACAAATTTATTCGGATCGAAGCAAATCTTTTTGTAAAATTCGGCGAACCAGCCGAATTGAATTTTTGAAAAGTTCGCTCATCTCTAATATTTATACATAGTTATTAGATCTCCCCTCAGTCATCTTTTTTCTAAACTTAATAACCCTTTTTTTTATAATCTTTCAGGGTACTGTAGTCCACCCATTCCAGTTATTACTTTAGTTCCCCTCCTCTGAACTCTCTCTATCTCTGCCACGTCTTTCTCGTTCACGGGAGCCCAGAATTGTACACAATACTCCATGTGCAGTCTGACCATAATCTTATTGGCCTTGACAGCAGCTACCTGACACTGGTTGCTACAGTCACATTTACTGTCGACTAAAAGTTCCTAAGTCCTTTTCCATTCAGTGCTAGTCTGGTAGACATAGTCCAGAATCAGCCTAGCAAAAACGGCTGCGTACAGCGCTATTTGGCCAAATCATTACATATTTGCTAGGTAAGGGCCGGATATCCACAGGACCCGATTATAGTCAGGGCCAGCGGGCATTCCTGTTCTGTCTCGCTATGCCGGATTCAGACAGCTCTGCTTTCTGCTGGAAAAGCTTGCCATAACTCCTACTGGAAGTGTGAAAGTGACCTTACCCAATGTTTTACCCTTTCATACTATATGTACTAGTCACTTGTATTTTCCCTTCATATGTGGATAACCTTACATTTGTCAGTGTTAAACCTCATTTTACACTTCTCTGCCCAAGCCTCCAGTCTATCCAGATCCATCTGTAGCAGTGTACTGTCCTCTTCTGTGTTAATTACTTTACACAGTTTAGTTTCATCTACAAAAATTGATATATTAATGTGCAACTCCTCTACAATATCACTTATCACTAATGACGGTGAGACGATCTGAGTAAGTACTGAGCATGTACCGTTAATAACCACCCTCTGTTTTCTATCACTGTGCCACTTACCCACATATAGACATTTTTACCCAGTCCAAGCATTCTCATTTTATATACTAACCTTTTATGTGGCACAGTATCAAAGTCTTTGTAAAAGTCAAGATACACTAAGATGGTTCTCTAGCTTGCCCAATGCCTATATACAGTGCATGCCCAGTTCTGCCTAATTTCCTTAGTGTCCCCACACAGTAGGTATTGCTCCTTACTGCCCTATTCACAGTAGTCATGTCCCCTTAGTGCCCCCTCACAGTAAGAATGCCCAGTTATGCCCCCTTAATGCCGCACACAATAGTTATACCCATTTGGTGCTCCCACACAATAGAATGCACCTAGGGGACCTAAACATGTGATTGTTGGATTGCTTATACCCAACAACTCAGTGCCATAGAATGCAACTCTATGGTGATTGTGACATCTACCAATTAAAATGGAAGGCCTGGGAGTCTTCACACGTCCCCAGGCTGCTATGACAACTGTTTGCCAATCCTCCAACTCTAACTCATTACTCAGATGACAAGATAACTATTGACTGTGGGGTTGTGCCCATGATCAGAGTTATATACAATCAGGGACACTGCCTGCTGGTGTCAGCTTTGAAACACAGCTGTTACCTGCAGGCTACTGAATAGACACCATGATTAAACTTCAGCTAAGGGATTAAATGGTTTAAAAAGTAAAAAAAAATATTAAATGGCCAGACAACCCGTTAAATAAGACAGGTTGTAGAAATGTATGACCTCGTGACATCTTTTTATAGTTTCAGCTTACACCTATTATTACAGTTCAAGTATATTAGAAATAGATCATACAACAACCTTGGAAAATAATCAAAATGTATCACATTGTTAACAGTGGTTTCACTTGTCAGACCTGAGTGATCAGCTGATGACCAATGAGTCCTTATTAAGAGAAATGCTTGCCTTTAGGCCACATTATAGCATGTAACTCAATAATACTTATGCCCATCCAGCTACAATCAACTTAGTCTAGAGTCTACATTCAGGAAAAGGCTGAAAAGAGGCAAAAGGCTGCAGTTAGCAAAAAATGCTCTGATTTGCATTTCCAGATTTCCAGTGAGAACATAAAAGTGTAGACATAGTGAAAGTGAGAGGATATCTAGCCAGTCATATAGGAGAAAGATAATAGTTTATTGACTTAGATGTATTATGTATTGCAGGGATGTCAAACTTGTGGTTCTTATCAGCTGGTGCAAAACTATAACTCCCAGCATACCCTGATAACTGTAGGCATGATGGAAGTTGTTTTGCAACAGCTAGAGGGCCACAATACCTGACATACCTGAGTTTGACATACCTGATTTATAGCCAAGACATCAGTGGCCACTATGTTACAATATGTAATTCTGATGTGTCCACCCCTAACTTTGCTTGAACTTGGTCAAAATTCCAACTTTTTAACAAATTAACACAGTATTGAATTATGCTAGTAAAACTGTTAACAGACAGCAATCCACATCAAAACCACTAGGTGACCACAAATAGACATCAATATCTTGTGACAGAATGTCACCAAATATTCTTTTTTGTATGGCTGGTCATCTCATTGAACCTGCTACACAGTGTCTTGGTTTTTCACCTAGTACTGCAGAAATCTCTCCCATACTGTCTCACAAAAAAGTCTTTGTATTGAAGTGGCAGGACTGTATGGTATCCCGCTCCTTCGTGTTAACATTTTGATTACAGTGATGAGTAGGAAAAAAGATCAGCTGTTGTATTGTGTGAAGAACTTTATGTCATTTTGGAATGTTGAAGTCAAAAGAACTTTCATCTAAAATCCTTTGAAGCAAAGGAATTGCAATAACCAGCTGTTTTTTTCCTACAGAAAACAGTGAAAAGCTTTAATTTTGACTTTTATATTATCTTCGACTGAGTCTGTAATCTCAGTGGTGTATTTTATTTTTATTGTGGATGAGAAGCTAGAGAAGTTGGATTAAAAAATTCTGCTGTGTACAGAGAAGAAGTTCTGTGTTTCATTTTCTTCTGGCATAGTAAATTAAATTGCACAACAGAAAATATATATCATGCATTATTACAGTCATGGAAGACAAATATATGAACAGTTAAGAACTATGGGGAATGTTGTAAATTAGTAACTTATTCATGCCTTGAATGAAAGTTCATGGGACATTAGTCAGTTCAACTTTCCATGAAGTCCCAAGTGACTAAGCATATGGTGGAGTGTAATTTTAAGCAATACTTACCTACTGCTTACTTTTGATATTGACAACAGTCATTACCTTAAACCACACAATAAAGAAAAAAATAATATGCCGACAATATCTATTTGAAGATAGACTGAGAATGGTTCTTTATTTTAAATTTAGATTTTGGAGGACATTCAGAACATGTAAAATTGTAACTCTTAAGCAATACAGTATACATGCATCTTTAAAAGGAATCTGTCACCAGTTTTATGGTGCCCTAATTAAGGGTAACATAGAATAGGGACAGAATCCCATAGAAAAATGTTGGGTTACGTTCTTTAAATGACCCAGTTTTTTTGATAAAATCTTTTGCTAAAATCTGGTATTAAACAGTGCATGCAAGTGAGTCATGAATATTCATGAACTCCTTATTTTCACCCACCTGCCGCTAATACATTTGGAAAAAAACTATCAATCAGTGGCAATGGAGCCAGAAAAAAACAGGAACTCATGAATATCAGGACTCACTATTAGTACTTAGCAGCATAAAACTGGTGACAGATTGCCCTTATGGGTTGGCATCCACCTAGGATGCTGCCTTACAGAAAAGACTGACAGTACAGTATGGAACCTGATGGGCAGGAGATATGCAGCTATGTAGTTTTAGTAGTAGTTGCAGCAGTAGACGTGACAGCAGCAGTAGTAGAGCATGGAACCTGACAGATGAGGCAGGAGATGGGCGGCTGGATGTAGGGGTACTAGTAGTGGTAGTAGGGGTGCAGAACCTGGGGAAGCAGCAGTGCAGTGTGGAACATCATAGGCAGACAGTGATAGTGGCATCATCAGCTTGGTGATACATAGCCACTGTCAACAATGGCAGATCCAATTGTTGACACCAATCAGAGGTATGTGGAAATCCTCATGGACCCATGCCTGATTCATTTTCACAATTATAATATTTTGTAAACTTGTGCAGGACAATGTTGTCCACTTTGTCATAACAATGCCACCTGAATACCTTATCTGACAGTATACTGTAGGCTGTACAAGGAAAGTATACCAATGCCAAATTGTACACGTTCCAATCTGCCATTTCAAAAATCCATGGAAGCAAATATGGAACCTGTTTTTCTTCCATCATCCCTTGTTGCATCATTGTGAGTGATTGCCCTAATGTAAATATCAGAGGGATTATATGCCGCTGTTGCCCCAACTCACAAATCTGGTTGGCCATATGTGAAGATGTAAAATGTTTTGCTGTATATTTAAGTGATGTTATATTTGTAACCTTGGTTGTGGTACATGAATTCCCCTGGTCTGACAATCCACCTGTGTGAATGCTGTTTTTTCCTTGCTTTTCTCATTAGGCTGGCCACCTAATGCTCTCAGTTTTCCTTACCTTTTTGGTTTTGCCAGCAGGGAACAATGTGCCAGAACTAAGGAAATGTTCACAAGATTGTGCAAGTTATATGTTAACATAATTGTGATTTTGTGTTATATATTTTACTTACCTGTATTAGTGCAGCTGCAGCAGGGCATGTCTGCTCTGACCATATAAGAGGCAGGCCAGCAGAAACTGTGGTGTTTTATAGGGAAAACTGCAAAGGGTTGTGGGAGTTCCCACATGTATAAAAGGACTCAATGGAACTCATGGTTAGATGAATGTGGCAAGCTGTGCTGTTAACACCATATAACTCTGTAGGAAGACAACAGCCTGAAGTGCATGGATACCGTTGTACAGAGTGGAACTGTTTTTTTTATGTAAAGTTTTTTTTATGTTTGTTTTTTTGCTGCTGAAAATAAACTCCTTTGGATTATTTTTGAACAAAGGCCTGATCGTCCTTTTGGAAAAATCCCATGCTTCACATATGGTGTCAGAAGTGTGATTGTTTTGAGTATTGTACTCATATAGTACTCATACTATAAAGGAGTTATGTATAAAACCCGTTCCTTGGGTGTTAAAAGCAAAGGGAGAGCACCTGTAAAAACAGAGGGCATAGGCTGATATAGAAGCTGAGGAGCTAAGTGCTGCTGCTCCTCCAACCGGGACAAGTGCTGCTGAATCTCCTGAAAAGACTTTACCCATGAGTGTTGCTGACCTGATAAAATGGCTAGCTGTCCAGCAAATTGAGGCAGATAAAAGACACCAGGAGGAAGTCAGGAGATACCATGAACAAATGCAACGTCAGGATGAACGCCGGAGGGAACTGTTCCACACACTCAAACAGGAACAGCAAATGGTTCCACCTCCTCATCCTCCACCTGTGACTGTCTCTCCTTGGAAAGATCTTCATATAACAAAGCTTTCTCCACAAGATGATATTGAAGTGTATTTAACTACGTTTGAAAGAATTGCAAGTACCTGTCAGTGGCCTAAAGACCAATGGATGGTAAGACTGGCACCGTATATTACTGGACAAGCCCAGCTGGCATATAGCCACATGAATATGCAGGATGCAAAGGACTATGACTTGATTAAAGAGGCAATTTTAAGGCGATATGACATCAGTGAAGAAACCTACAGACAGAGGTTTAGAGAACTCAAGTACTGTCACACTGATAGTCCAAGAGAGGTATTCACCTGCCTACAGGATTTGTATGCCAAATGGATGAAGCCAGATGCAAAAACGACTGAACAGATCAGTGAAGTGATTTTACTTGAACAGTTTCTACAATTTCTTCCACCTGATGTCAATGCCTGGGTTTAAAAAGCACTGACCCAAAAATGCTGATCAAGCTATTTCCTTGGCAGATGACTTTATCCTTGCAAAGAGGGACTTGAGCAAATCTGCATTTGGACTATCTAGACCGCCCAGAACTATCTCTGGAGGGAGAGGTCAAGAAGAAAGGAATCAATTTAAAACTGCTACTGGTGATAAAATGTGCTATATTTGGCAAGAAAAAGGACATGTAGCTAAGTTTTGCCCAAGAAGAAGTTCTAAAGGCCCAACATCTGCATCATTCTTGGCATGTAGTGACTTTGTGCGGCCTATTCAAATTAATGGACATACTGTGGATGCTTTGCTTGATTCTGGCAGTAAACTAAGTCTTGTTCAGGAGGATCTGATAACCAACAAGACAGAGTTTCCTAAAGTACCTATTAGTTGTGTTCATGGAGATACAAAAAATTACTCCACATCAAATGTTAAACTGTAGTTGGATGAGAAATGCTTTACCATGTCAGCAGTTGTGGTTCCTGAACTACAAGTACCAGTGATCCTCGGTAGAACTACTCCTGGATTCAAGGACTTGCCAATGGAGGAAAGACAGTTGTCTGCTGTGACTACAAGAGCGCAAGCAAAGACAAAGAAGAAATCTGAGACCCTGGAGGACATTTTCCCATTTCATGATGACATCATTGAGCTGCCATCAACAAAACCTCCAAGTGTTCCAGAACAGCAGGATGTCTTCAGGAAAAACCTTCCAAAGGAAGGCAAGTATATTGATACAGGACTATGGGACACTGATATAGCATCTGAGCAAAAACAGGACATTGACTTATATACGTTGTATGAGAAAGGCTTAATTAACTGTAAGAGGGTTGAGAAAAGTGATAAGAAACCTGCTACACCCTTTTTCCTAGTTGAGGTTAGAATTTTGTATAGAGTGTGTAGTCATCCAAAGACAGGAGAGCAAGTACAACAATTGGTTGTGCCAAAAAGGTTTAGACCAGAAATATTGAAACTGGCACATGATGTTCCTATTGCTGGTCATTTGGGTTATAAAAAGACATTAGCCAGAGTACTTTATAGGTTCTATTGGCCTGGTGTGTATGATGAAGTAACCACTTACTGTCGTAGTTGCCCAGTATGCCAGTATACGGCTTCCGCCCCGCCTAAAGCAGAACTGATACCATTGCCAGTGATAGATGAACTATTTAATACGGTTGGTATGGATATTATTGGTCCACTAGAGAAGAGTTCCAAAGGTAACAGATTTATTCTTACCATAGTAGACTACTGTACTAAATACCCTGAGGCCATTCCTATGCGAACTGTTACTGCTAAAAGGGTGGCAGAGGAAATTTTGAATGTGTTTAGCAGGGTTGGATTGCCTAAACATATCCTGACTGATCAAGGCAGTAATTTTACATCAGCTTTTTTGTCAGAGGTGTATCAACTTCTTGGTATTCAGTCCCTTAGAACCAGTCCATATCATCCACAAACAGATGGATTAACTGAGCGTTATAACCAAACCTTAAAAAATATGCTTAGAAAATTTGTACGCAATGATCCTAAACAATGGGACAAATGGTTGCCTTTTCTGTTGTTTGCCTATCGTGAGGTTCCACAAGAATCTACAGGGTTTAGCCCATTTGAATTGTTATACGGGAGGCGACCTAGAGGGCTTTTGGATGTTATTAGAGAAGTCTGGGAACGTAAAAATGGTCATCAGAAAAATGTGGTAGAGTATGTGTTACAAATGAGAGAAAAACTGTCAAAATTGATGTAGGTAGCCCAGGATAATGTCCACAAAGCTATAGTTGACCAGAAGAAATGGTATGATCAACATGCCAGAAATAAATCTATCAAAGTAGGTGATAAGGTTCTCCTCTTACTTCCTAGCAGTGAAAATAAGTTGCTAGGAAGGTGGCAAGGCCCATATAAAGTTGTCAGACAAACAGGTCCTCTAGATTTTGAAATTGAAACCCCAGATAAAAAACAAAAAAGTAAGGTTTATCATGTAAACTTACTGAAACGTTGGTTTGAACCAGAAGTTAATCCAAAAAGTAATATAATTTGTACTATTATTACTGAGTCTTCACAGGATATGTCTGAAGAGATTTACGATTTGTTAAAAAATCATGCCGAGTGGTCAGATGTTACTCTGAATCCAAAACTATCTAAGGAGCAACATTGTGACCTGAGGAACCTTATACAGTCAAGTTCACATGTTTTTGGTAGTAAACCTGGTCATGTATCTTTGGTTTGTCATGAAATTAATACTGGAGATCATGCTCCAATTAGACAAAAACCTTATCGAATACCAGAAAGATTAAAGTGTATTGCAGAAAATGAAGTTAAAGAAATGCTTAAACTGGGAGTTATTGAACCATCAAAAAGTCCTTGGTCTTCACCTGTAGTGATGGTCAGGAAAAAAGATGGATACATAAGATTTCGCATAGATTTTCGTAAAATTAATGCCATCTCTAGTTTTGACAGTTATCCAATGCCACGCATTGATGATCTCATTGACAGCTTAGGAAATGCAGCTTACATTTCTACCCTAGATTTATGTAAGGGTTATTGGCAAATTCCTCTTGATGAGAAATCAAAAGAGAAAACTGCTTTTGTGATGTCCAGCGGTCTGTATCAGTTTAAAACCATGCCATTTGGTCTTCATGGCGCTCCAGCCACGTTTCAGAGGGCCATGGACATACTCTTAAAAGACCATGTAGAATACAGTGCTGCTTATTTGGATGATGTTGTAATTTTTAGCAAATCATGGGAAGATCATTTACATCACTTGGACAAGGTAATGTCTGAAATTGAGAAAGCCGGTTTCATAATTAATCCATGTAAATGTGCTTTGGGATTTCAGGAAACAAGGTACCTAGGATTTATCATTGGTAATGGCAAAGTAAAGCCAGAAATTTCCAAGGTGCAAGCCATTCAGTCTGCAGGTATTCCAACTACAAAGAAAGAAGTCCGATCTTTTTTGGGTCTAGTTGGGTACTATAGATGTTTTAATCCAGATTTTGCTGCCATAGTTGCCCCCTTGACTGACCTAACTAAAAAGAGCAGTAGAGAGGAAGTGGTGTGGACCAGAGAATGTGAACTAGCTTTCAAGAAAATTAAGGAGATTTTGTGTGAAGAGCCAGTTCTACAGAGCCCAGATTTTGACAAACCATTTACTGTACAGACTGATGCCTCAGAAGTTGGACTTGGCGTAGTTCTTAGTCAAGAGATCACCCTATTCTTTATTTAAGTAGGAAACTTTTTCCCCATGAACAAAGGTATTCCACTATAGAGAAAGAAGGGCTGGCAATTAAGTGGGCTTTGGAAGCATTGTGGTATTATTTACTGGGGAGAGAGTTCACTTTAGTGACAGATCACCATCCTCTTACTTGGATTCATACCATGAAAGACAAGAATGCTAGAATAACAAGGTGGTATTTAGCATTATAGCCATTTAAGTTTCAGATACGTCATCGATCAGGGAAGAAGCACCAAAATGCAGACCATTTATCCCGGTATGGTGCTGAAGTAAAGATGTCTGAGGAAGGACAAGCTTCCTTCTAAGGGGGGAGGAATGTGATGATGTAAAATGTTTTGCTGTATATTTAAGGGATGTTATATTTGTAACCTTGGTTGTGGTACATGAATTCCCCTGGTCTGACAATCCACCTGTGTGAATGCTGTTTTTTCCTTGCTTTTCTCATTAGGCTGGCCACCTAATGCTCTCAGTTTTCCTTACTTTTTTGGTTTTGCCAGCAGGGAACAATGCACCAGAACTAAGGAAATGTTCACAAGATTGTGCAAGTTATATGTTAACATAATTGTGATTTTGTGTTATATATTTTACTTACCTGTATTAGTGCAGCTGCAGCAGGGTGTGTCTGCTCTGACCATATAAGAGGCAGGCCAGCAGAAACTATGGTGTTTTATAGGGAAAGCTGCAAAGGGTTGTGGGAGTTCCCACATGTATAAAAGGACTCAATGGAACTCATGGTTAGATGAATGTGGAGAGCTGTGCTGTTAACACCATATAACTCTGTAGGAAGACAACAGCCTGAAGTGCATGGATACTGTTGTACAGAGTGGAACTGTTTTTTTTTATGTAAAGTTTTTTTTATGTTTGTTTTTTTGCTGCTGAAAATAAACTCCTTTGGATTATTTTTGAACAAAGGCCTGATCGTCCTTTTGGAAAAATCCCATGCTTCACACCGTATTAAGAATGTGGATATGCAACACACATCCCTGATGAGCTGCCACTGCTTTAGCTTAAATTAACACATGTGATGTGGTGGTTTTGTGCATGATGTAATCATTGACCGTTTTATGCTGCTTGTACATATGCTCCAGCATATGCAAGATATAATTCCAGTAGCTTTGAATGTTATATGTAGATCAAGTGGTACAATGACAGATAATTGTATCGCTGTAGGTCCAGAGGGGCATTCTTAGCCACATAATAACAAAATCAAACACAATACAATGGGACTCTACGTACACAAAATGTATGATGACAAAACATATAAATTAATGCTATATTAACTATATAAATGAATGTGACAAACTTGCAAAATCATTTGGATCAAAGTCATTTGTGCTCATCCACCACGGTAATGTGACCACTTTCGTATGGTTTGCAATAGGTTTTTGGAAAAAAAGCTATCTCCTAAACATAAGAGCATGCTTGAAAAATACATGTCTTGTGTAATGAAAAAAGTCTGTATGAGAACAGCATCAGCCCTAGCTGTAACAGACACACAATATGATAACTCATATTATCTAATCCCTAATGATAAGGCCTGGCATTCTATCAAGTAACTCAATCTAACTGACTAAATTTATCTGCCCAATCCCTAACATACAACAATGGCTGAGCTTAGAATGGCATCTCTGCTTGAAAGCTAACATAGTGTCTGGTAGACCAGCCAATATCTTCTCTCCTTACTGTATGGCATTGTGGGCAAGCCTGCTAGCCAGGGACCCACCCAGGCTGATGTTATCCTCTCCATCTTCATCTTGCCCTGTTTCCCTCACTAACATACTGAATTTTAAATGTAAAATGACTGGCATTGGTTTGTTGTGATTTGTCCACATCGACTCAACAAATATTTGGCTTTGTTTGAAAGTAGATTTTTTTGTTAAACTAAGTCAGTAGTGTTTAAAATTTTCATCCAGTCTTTTATTCAAAGAAAGGTTGTTCATTAAAAGAATGTTTCCAAAAAGATCTTTTTCCCTATCGTCTGATGACATTTAACAGGTACAGTATGGTCAGCAAAAATAAATAAATAAAAATAATGTACCTCAGGTCGGCGTCTCGTGCCCCCATCAGACCTCAGGTCGGCGTCTCGTGCCCCCATCAGACCTCAGGTCGGCGTCTTGTGCCCCCATCAGACCTCAGGTCAGCGTCTTGTGCCCCATCAGACCTCAGATCAGGGTCACGCTGCGTCAGGTCATAGTGCGCGCCGGAAGGGAAGACAGTGGAGCATGGGAGCTGAGGACAGCGGCAGCGCGGCAGGACAGGTAAGTATGCTTTTTTTAAGTGGCTCGGTGGCTTGGGGCCTACCGGAGGATCCTCCGGTCCTCTGGTGGGCCAGTCCGACACTGTGCAGGTCCCTACCTTATGTAAATTTAGGTCACATGTCACTGCCAGCCAATCACTGCTGCGGAGGTATAGGGGCTGTTACATCACAGCAAGCGTTCCCACAGGCTTCCCTTTGATGCTGATTGGCTGAAAAAAACGGGCATTTCAAACTTGCAGTGACGCACGAATAATCACGAGTCCGCGCTGCCTCGGGATGCCGAGCCGAAGCGGGCAATATTTGTGCGAATCACGAATATTGCCGCTTCGATTCGCTCATCACTAAATAGGACAAATCAGAGACATGTGGAGGCCCAGTAAAGACCTACAATAATCTATTATTGCCATATTACAGTTCCATATAACTATTGCAACAATTCTTGTAGACAGCTGATGAGTGTTCATGAGTTTAGAAGATCCAAGGGCAATTTGAAAGCACCATTCAAAAGTCAACAAAGTTGAGTATCAGTATACTACACTTTGAAAGGTCATTGACTTAGACAGATAACAATAAATTGGTGAAGGACACATTTTGCGCAGAACATAGATATGTGCTAAAAGCTTTTTTAATTTATTTTTTCTCAAATGTTGTGTTATGTAATTATTGGTATTGCATTCTCCAGTCAAATAATGACATTTGTACATGATATTTGTTAGAAATATTTGGTGAACTCCATTAGCTACACTCCATTAATACTCACTTAGAATCTGAAATCCTGTAATTGCCGAACATTAAATTTTACCCTTAGACATGGCTTCTACCATAAGAACTTATAAATATGACTGAATAATGTATTTTTGTCATGACTAATTATAATTTCTGATCAGCAAAACTAGGATTAATACTATTGACTGACAGGAAAATGATTACATTAGTTTAAAAAATGACTGTAAGTAACAGACCTCATACTTCAAAGTCTTCTTATCAGCTTATGATGGAAAGAAGAAATCTGTCTCTTGAGTGCTTGAGTGCTACTTACTGTACATGTCTAAACATAAACTAATAGCACATTCCAGAAGATGTGAGAGAACATGGTTTATATTTAGAGATTAGCAAAGAAATTAGCTTCATAACTAATTACTTTGTCATGAAGCGCATTTCTTTGTGAGTAGACGTCACAATGATGAGCAACGATGATGGTGCTGCCCCCGTCATTGAACCCCTCAAATGCCGCATTCATCTCTGATCAAGGCATCTGAGATGACCATTAAGGACTGTCAGGGATTAATCTGTTAAAAAAATGAAAAATACTCACCTTATTCATTTGATAGCGAAGAGTCTCACGCGTTGCGTGATGGCATCATCGTACTGGTCGGCATGGTGACGTCATATGGCATCGCGCACGAGACTTCACATGGGATCTTCAATCAATATGGCTGTGGAGCACTTTTCGCACACAACTGGATGAGGTAAGTTTTTTTTGTTTTACCATCATTTTAGGGGAAATTGATTTGTTACCACGAATCACAAAGAAATTTGGCTTTATAGCAAATTAATTTTTTCCTGAAATTCAGATTGAAGTCCACTTCATGAACCTTGATTGGCTAAACACTACTTATATTATGCATCCATCTATGACAGATTCCATTTATTTAAAGCTATTGTTTCAATTTCACATCTGCATAATATGGACACATTTCAGCCATTAATTCCGTCCCAACCCAGGGCCAAGTCAATCGAATTAACAGCATCAAAAGGAATTATGATGCTTTTAGTTCTGGTGATCATGCAGGCAGCCAAGCTAGGATTTACAGCTGTTTTTCCATTGTTTTCGGCATAGTTTTTGCTTAAAGAAGAACTCCTGCAAAAATTTGTATTCCATGTCCTGCTAGAAATGTACATGATGTAATCTGTAGTGAATGTCATTTTCTTACCAGTGTCTGTATTTTTGACTTATATCATCCTGAAGTTTCTTATTTGTATCATGTGACTAGGAATTAGACACACCAACTCACACAGAGACTTATGTGTGGACAGGAAGTCTAATTCTCTATGCATTCCTATGGGAGCCTATGGGAGCCTCACTTTCAGTCTCATAGGAATGAATAGAGCAGTGACTGGCTTCCTGTCCTCGGTCAGTTGGAGGTCAGGGAGTTGGTCACATGACATAGCTACAATAAGAAGAGAGGTTATTACAATTACATTCTCTAATAAGAAGATGACCTTCACTATAGATTATATCATGCACCTTTCTAACAGGTCAGAGAATAAAAAATTTTGCGGGCGTTATTTAATTTTTCTACATTTTTTTAGTTTCACATTTAATATTGTTGTTCTGTTACCACGTGTATGGTACCGTAAAACTATAGAAATAGCCACTACTTGGAAAGAAAATATCATGTTTTCTACCATACAAATAGAAAATGAAAGTCAATCAGCTCGCCTAGTCCACAGAATCATACATGAAGAGAGAATTGATTCACCACTGTGAATAAAACCTGACCTTTATTAAATCATTTTAAAGCAGCAAACATGTAATCCATAGTGCAGAAACAGTACACTCTTCTGAAACGTTTCTGGCCCATGCAGGCCGTTAATCCTCTGGTGGTGACAGTAATTTGTTTTCAAGTGCTAAAAGAAAAATCTGACTTGCTTTCATTCAGATTTACATTACTTAATATTAATTATTTAGTTTGGAATAAATGTTGGCAAAACCAAAGTAGTCTCTGAAGACACAGTGCAAGGTAAACTTGTCTTCAATAGTATTATCTCCTTCAGTAGAACATACAGGCCTGTTTTGTTCATTCTTTTGATCCAAGTTTTTGGCAGATTCAAAAGCAAATACAAAATACAGTTTCATTATATGTGCACAATATAGCTTTGCATTTTCATTTCTTCATTCTTTCATAACATGACATATCTAATAGGAAGCTGTAAGCAAAAATTATGTTTATCATAGTATGGCTGCTGTAGATCAGTTGTCATGCATAGTAGATACAGTACATGGAGATACATATTCACCTCTTGCATCTAGAGTATTCCTAAAGTAAGTTAAGAAGGTTGCAAGGAGAGGGTAATAAGACAAGGGGTTTCTAAGTTGTGAAAATGCATACTACATGACTACTGCATCCAATCACTGGCCTCCCATGCCATATATCACTGAGGCCAACTAAACTCTGATTGGAATGCTGGAATGGTTGAGGATTTAACCGGGGAATATACATTCATTTATTTTCTCAGAAAATTATTTTAAAAGTTATGTATTAAACCAATAAAAATCATTCAGCAACATTGCAACTATTGTGCCAATGTTATAGGGCTCTACTTAAAAAAAAAAAAAAAAACATACATACTGTATGTATCTTCCCAGTAACAGCACCTCCAAATTGCTATCATCAGTGGTTTGTGTAATAGAGATAACATTGAAGAAATGTAACTATAATTCCACACCATGAAGGTGTTAGTTTAACTTCTCCTGTTGTGTTTATTATGTCATATATGTCTAACTACTTCTTGCTCCTGAATAACAGGGATCTTATATACACAAGATTATTCTATAATTCTCCATAATCTGTTTCAGGAGATATAATGCTGCTTCTGTAGATATGGTTTGGAGCATTCCTAACTTTCAAGTTCATATCGGTTCCCTCAACGCGTCTCACAGTTGGCCTCATCAGAGGGATGAGATTTTCTTTTTAATTGTAAACATCTATTGAAATGTTAGAGCTCCAAATTCAGCTCTATTACATATCTATGTAATAAGCTAGTGTGTAATGAGAAAAATGTCAAATATAAGCATTGTCTAACACATCAACTGCTGATGGAGTATATGTATGTAGCAGTCCCCTAACCATATGGTTAAAAAATATGCTAGTCTGGGCTAACCTGCACAGTTTCAAATACATCTGCTACATAATTCCATCATTAGTCAAGGTGCGAAACACAGGTTGACAGGAAGAGCCCATGATCCATAAATAACCATTACATCGCAGCCCTTATTATTATCATCTAGTTTCCTACCAATCAAAACTGCCATTTATTGTTCTTCTCCCTGTCATTGATGAATTTATTTGAAATCATTATATAAAAAAGAGAAAACAGGGAAATGTCATCCTTATATCGTTGATGTTTGATTTAAATATCCTGTCCTGACAGAATTCATTCTTGCTCTCATGCTATCAGGAGGTGATTTCTCTGATTGCAAAATGGTTGAAGAGCTTTACTCAATATCACTGCATTAAAAGCCACATTATTAACTTAGCATAATCATTACAATTTGTTGCCCTTTACATATCTGCATTTATAGTAATTCATATTTTAAGAGATGGATAAGATTTTTTTCAGTTCTCCACCATTTAACATATATCTAATTAGATTAGAGCATGAAGTGTGACTGAGGGATTGAGTGAAGTGCCTATGTTGTAATTAGGGATGATCCGTTAGGCAGACCATAGACTTCTATTATGACGGAATGCACTTAAAAGGCATTACATTATGCATTCTATCATGGAATTGCATTATTGTCCGTGGTAACGGAATCCATAATGCAATTCAGTATATACCCGAACCCGAACTTCAAAACTTGAAGTTCACGCATTCCTAGTTTAAAGTATGACCCATAACCAGTTGTATACTCTGTGCTCATTGCCGGTTGTCCCAGTGGTGGTTGCAATGGCTGAGTGAAATATTCATCAGTTATTAATTAAGCTATTTATATTGATTTATTTGGTGCCATTTGAAAGTATCACAGATCTGAGAAGTCTACCCTCAGTGGGTTCAAAGATCTAGAAGTACTAAAATGAGTATATCATAGAAAACATTTGAGAGCTTGCAGAAAAGGCTATTCTACTTTTTCCTTGTAATAGGGGTTACACCACAAAAAGTACTACTTTTTTATTTATATTATGTTTTTCTCTTTCTGGTAACACCACCTGCTGTTTATCTTTCTGGTCCTGCATTTACTATTAGATTAACATGCTCAATAGTTTCCTTGCTCCTCTCAGTGTCAGGCATAGTGATCAGAAAGTGAAGCAGCCCATTTGTTCAACCCTAAGTCATAGAAATATATATAGCTGTATCTTAAAATTGTGAGGGCATTACATACCATATGTATCTCTGGAACCATATGTGAGGGGCTATTTTCTATGCAGGGGAGGAAAGGGTTAAAAAGAGCCAAAGGCAATGAATCTTGTGAGATGCAGATGCTTGTTGAGCTTCTACCAACCCACAGAAAGGAAAGAAAGTCATCCAGATAAACAAATAAGTGAGTAAAAAAGTTTTAAATATGTAAAATAACAGCTTTAAAATGTTATTCTTGAAAGTTTAGTAATTGTTCATTTTTTCTCTATTTTTTATACTGCTGCCATGTTGGTCTATTGTATTTGTATATAGTATTTAGTATTTTGCACAGGTTTGTTGTATATTTTATATTTCTACTACGTGTATCTAATGTCTGAGCATTTGGTGCATTTATTTGTTTGCTGTTTCGAACTCCACATAAAAGCAACTGCCAGGATTTCAAGCTAAGAAAAGGTAAAACATCTTAACTAGGAAAGATCTGGCTTTAAAAGATTTGTTTCATAGAGAACATAGAGAACTGCTGGCAGGAGCATGTCTTGTGGAGGATTTTAACAATCTATCCTGGGGTTTTGTCATTTCAGCTCCACCAGAGCCTTTACTGTGTAAATTCGCTGATGGAGGACAAAAGAAGAGGCAAAATCAGAGCAAATATACACAAAATGGGAGGCCGTGGCCTAGAGATGGCGAGGTATGTATTAGTAACATCTATATTTATCATGTCAACAAGCGATGACAAAATTGTGTGGAATCCTTTTTCAGCTAGCTACCTCCATTTATTTCTGACCTTTCAAAATCAGTTAATTCATGTGGGGATTTCTGAATGAAGCTGTGTAAGGCTAAATTCACACTACTGTCAGTGATTACTATTAGAGAGGAGCGAATCTATTTGCCGCTTCGTAGATTCGTATTGAATCTTGGGATTTTTCAGCTGCGAAGCGAATCCGAATATTACTCGATTCGCTTCGGCTTTGTATGCATTTGCTACGTAGTTTGTCCTATAAATTATACGCAATTGCGTACGAATTAGTTACTGTATACGCTGTTGCGTACAAATTCAATTTATTAGCGATCTTTTACTGTTCGTTTGTTTATCGTGCGCAAAAGCCCGGGAAGAAAGCGGTCATCTGACCTAGTAGGCTGGGCTTGCTCTGATTGGCTCAGGCTCAGTAAGCCAGTGACGCTTCATTTGTTGCTGCGACTGCTGAGGCGAGCAAAAGCACTGTTGTGAATTTGTGAAGTTCAGAGACACTGTGTTCTTCTAACTGAGGTGTAATTGTAGTGGGAATCTATCATACATATATCAGGGATACTGCAGGGCAAGTGCAGGGCCAGGTCAGGGCTAGTAATAATCAGGCAGGGAGAGAGAGACAGAGAGAGACAGGGACAAAGACCAGCTGCAGGGCCATAGAGTGAATTAAAAAATCTTTGGCATGGATAAGCAAAAGGGGTCCAGTTCCAGCCAGACTTTGAGCTTTAAAAAAAAGGAGAAGGTGGCACAGGGTAGCAGTGCCAAAAGACCTGTAGCCGGAGCATATGCTAGTTGTTCCACCGGGCTAACCCACCAAGGCGCAACATTGTAGTGGAGGAGAAAGTGGATGAGGTAGTGGAGTGGATGGCACGCTCATCTCAGTCTCAGCCGGATGATCTGCTGTCATCTGCTGATACAGTGCCCATATGTAGCCAGGGGTCAGACTCGTCTTGCTCCACCATTCCAATCAAGCAAACACCGTAATTTTCTGCCAACTCTCGGGCTTCAGTGTTCCCTCCTAGTGGTGTCCCTTCAGCAATTTGTAGGAAAAAAAGCCACCGAAGCCCAACTTATTATAGAGGACAGCCTCCCTGAGGATTTCTTAGAGGGCAGTCAGATTTTGGACTGCCCGGAATTGTCAGTTGGTGGGGAACAGCCTAATTTGCAAAAATGTGTTGTGGAGGAGTCTGATGAGGAATCTGATGTGTTAGGCCAGAGGACCTGTGAAGCGGAAAAGGATTTGAGCTCAGAGGAGGAGGGTGGTACTAGTAGTGGCAGCAACAGAGGGCAGAGGCGAGTTAGGCCCAGGGCTAGTGCTTCCCTGAAAACTAGAGAGACCCCAAATATAGTGGGGCCGGCACCAGGAAGTAAGCGTGCGAGAAGCTTGGCCAGCTGTGGAGGGCGCACGTCGGGTGTGTGGAAGTATTTTACCACTCTGCCGGGGGATAGCAGTATGGCCACGTGTAATTTCTGTAAGCAGAAATTGAGCCGTGGGAAAGACGCAAATGTTAGGACCACTGCTCTTTGGAACCATTTGAAGCGGCGTCATGCCGGCAATTTAGAGCAGCCCAATAATAGTAAAGAGCTGGTTACCTCTCTAGGGGTCCCTTCTGTCAGGCAGGCCACATCCAGGGTAATAGCACAGCCCGCATCCCGGGGTGTAAGTAGTACATCCACCTCATCGTCGCCCAGTGCGTGCATGTCTCCACCTCCTCTCATTCGGCAGCCGTCCATTGCCAAGTGCGTGGCCAGGAAGCAGTTTTACTCCACAAGTAATCCGACAGTGCGCAAACTGAAAGGTCACCTGACAAAGTTGCTGGCTGTGCAGTCTCTGCCATACCAGCTGGTTGACTGCCCAGCTTTTAGGGAGCTAATGGCTTGCGCTCAGCCATGCTGGCAGGTCCCTAGCCGGCATTACTTTTCAAACAAAACTATCCCCGCCCTTTACTCCCACGTGGCAGAGAATATTGGACGCTCCCTGTAGCTGTCTCTCTGCAGCACGGTGCACGTCACGGTGGACACCTGGAGCAGTGTTTACGGCCAGGGGCAATACATGTCCTTTACTGCCCACTGGCTGAATGTATTTAGTGGCAGCGAGGCATGAACACCCCAGCAACCCGGTCAATTGCTGTTGGCACCTCCACGTGCTTTCCAGCCAGGATTGCAGCAGAGCACCCAACAACTATCCGCTTCCACCTCCACGGGCAGACCGCCTGCTGGAGCGTCAGGGCAACGAGTTACCCGCGCTCCTTCATATCACATGTGTCAGGTGAAACGCTGCCATGCAGTGTTAGACTTAGTTTGTCTTGGCAGTAGCAGCCACACAGGCCAGCGCTTGCTGCATTACATGAAGCAGCAAATAGAGCACTGGCTGACTCCAAGTCAGCTGGAAGTGGGCAAGGTAGTGAGTGACAATGGGACAAATATAGTGGCAAGGCTGAACCTGGGTCAATTCTCGCATGCTCCCTGTATGGCACATGTGCTAAATCTAGTGGTGCAAAGATTTCTAAAAACATTCACTGGCCTGCACACAGTGCTGGCAAAGTCGCGGAAGCTTTGTACTCATTTTAGCCATTCATATGTATGTCTGCACGCTCTGCTGGAACTGCAGCGCCAAAACGGTCTTCCGCCACACCGCTTAATAGGTGACGTGGCGACCCAGTGGAATTTCACTCTTCATATGTTGCAGCGACTCCTAGAGCAGCGTAGAGCAGTGGACGATTTTGTCCAGCAGCAGCCAGAATCTTCCAGCATAGGGAGCAGGTGCGGCTTTGATTTCCGGCAGTGGAGGCTGGTTTCACTTGCAGGGCAGAATAGTCTGAGTGCTGTCTTCCCACTGTTGCTGTCAGCCGGGCCATAATTTTACAGCCAAATGTCTAGTGTCATGTCATGGGCTGTGCGAACCCAAAGTCTACAGAACCCTATTTCAAAAGCAAACACTGTTGTCTACCTCCTCCTCCATTTTCTACACTTGCAGCTGTTGTTAGTTAACGTTACCCCCATAATTAATTTTTTTTCATGGGTCTGTTCACCACCAGGCCTTCAACCATAATGTTTTCATGGGTCTGTTCACCACCAGGCCTTCAACCATAATGTTTTCATGGGTCTGTTCACCACCAGTCCCTCAAAAATAATGTTTTCATTGGTCTGTTCACCACCAGTCCCTCAAAAATAATGTTTTCATGGATCTGTTCACCAGTAGGCCATCAATCTTAATTTTTCACGGGTGTGTCTGATGCCCTCCTTTATGTGTAATTAAAGGTGTATCGGAGTGCCTGTTCCTTGCAATTTTTGGCAGACTTGTCAGTTTGTGCATAGGATTTATGAGTGTATGAGTCCCACAACAAGAACAATTGTTCCACAATGTGAATGAGGCCCTTCTTTATACCCCTTGTATTGGAGTGCCTGTTCCGTGTCATTTTTGGCAGCACTTGTGTGTTACGTACATATATGTTTCCTAACAATATTTCTTCACAGTATGTCAGGAAGGGGTTAAAAGTGTACAAAAACATCAAACCACAGGTTATATACCTAATATTATTAATAATAATAAAATAATAATAATAATAATAATAATAATAATAATAATAATAATAATAATAAAATAACTTTTTAAAAACAGAAAAATACAAAAAATAAATAAAATAAAAATTAAAGCGGATGCCGACGTGCCGCCATCATTTGCTGCAGCTCCAGGTGGTCCAGCTGGAGGCTGCGTGGGAGGCGGGTGGCAGCGTGGAGCTTCATGCCAAATCGCCGTATGGCGGCCTACATCTCGAAGTCAATGGGTATGTCTGTAGGGGTGGAAACAGGAATATAATTAGTATGTAATATCAAGTTAAAGGGGTTGTCCCACGAAAAATATTCTAAACTTTCAAAGCAGCACCTGGATATGAATACTAGTTGCATGTCATGAAATATTTTGTATATCTACTAGAACTGACTCAGTTATTCAGTGAAATATATTTTTAAATAATGAGCCATTTTTTTCTAAATTTTCTTTGAACTGCTCATTGAGAAGGCCGCACATGCTCAGTTTAAATCTTCAACTGCCTCCTGTCCTGAGCTGTGATAGGGAGAGATGTACACGAGTCCTGACATGCAACAGAATAGACACTAGTCACACTACCCTTTAGTAACCAGCTTGATGTAGCAGTAATTGGGGCAGATCTCTGGATCTATGTGAGGTGCAGGGCTGTTTCTCGCTTTGTTAAAAAGAGATTGCGAATGTACTATAATTGTAATACCCCAGTGATGGTCTGGACTTCATTTCACTCGATGACCCTCAATAATTCCACCTATCATTTTTGCAGCCAGAGCCACCGCCTGGGGCCTATTCGTCCATCAAGGTAGGAACACCGTGACACATACCCCAGAGACACTGTAGGCCTAAAATACCCTTGGCACTCCTACACTGGGACAAGAGAGACATCTCCTTAGAAGGCCCTGGAGGGGAAGGGTTGCCCCGCTGCAAATGGCGTCTAAGCGCTGCATAATATGATTCACATTTTTGTTAAATATTTTTGGGGTAACACAAGTTTATACTTCTTTAACTAACTTAATTTTAAAATTATTGTGATATGTCGGCTTCCCTAACCACTTGGAGAACATAATGTGTACACAGTCTAGATATCAATAACATGTGGGGTGGCATGATCCTAGTGCTAATTAGGGCTTTGTACTTACTAGACACCCATACTGGGTGGTCCTCCCAGGGTCCTGGGGAAAACTCTGCTTCCTCTCCCCTGACGGTCGGAGCTAAAAAAGATAAAGCATAAATTTAGCTTATATTTTGAACACAGAAGTTCCACCCATTACACTTTTCATTTTACCTACCTTCTACCTCGGGGGGTGTTGGAGGTGTGGGTGGGCTCCTCACTGGCTGGGGTGAAGGAGGGGTAGAGGGGCTCCTCTGTGGTGCTGCAGCTGTAAAAAAAAATAAATAATGGCATTACATTCAACTCAAATGAACAGTTGTAACTTCTGATGTTGATACATCTGAATCAGAGGCGTAGCTACCGGGGGGCAGGGGGGCCACGGCTCCGGGCCCCCTGCCTCTGGGGGGCCCAGCAGGAATGGCCTTAGCACAATCATGCCAATACAAGTGAGCACTTCCATTATGGAAGCGCTAACTTGTATGTAGGGACCCCCATCAGACCTCAGATCAGCCCACCCAGCCACATATGTTTAAAGTAAAAACCTTTCTTACCTGTCCTGCGCTGTGGCTGTCCTACGGTCCGGCACTCCACTCTTTTCCCTGGCCGGCGCGCACTATGACCTGACCCTGCACACACAATACGCTGATCGGAGGTCTGATGGGGGCACATTAAGCTGATCTGAGGTCTGATGGGGGCAGGGGACTGTTAGTTTAGTGATGTAAAAACTGGGGACAGCTTTCCTTTAACATAGGAGTCCCCTTGTTTTTTACTCCTATCACTCCTATATTTTACTGCATTATGTGGTGGTAGAGTATTTAGACTAGGGTATTGTACTGTACTTAACAGCATAGATGATCTAGCAGTTTATACAGTCATCTTTCTAATACAATATTATAACCACAACAACAAGTAGTATGTGCCTGTGAAGTTGGAAACATGCGTTTGGGAGGCCACTAAGTGGGGGGTGCACTCAAGTATGTTTGGCCCCCCCTGTGAGTTCAGCTACACCTCTGATCTGAATAGTTTGGGGTTGGATCCCATTCCTAACCACTAGTGCTCTTATATCACTGCAGCTGCACTCCCACATAGCCTGGATTAAAAATAAATGAAATATGTTTACACTTACTAGAAGCTGAAGGTCCTTCTGGGGCAGTCCGGGCACGTCTCTGCTGGCGAGTGCGACGTTGGTGACGTCGCTCTGCAACATAAATCCGTACACAATTGTTATTATTATGACCGTTTACTAACACTAACTTTATGAAGATATTATGGGTGTGAGGAGGGCGATGTGGTGTGGAGTGGGCATTTCATGTGAAGGGAACATAGAATATCTGGGGTGCTTATTTGATGGAGGGGGCATTTGTTGGGAGGGGTGGGGGGTTGAATGAATGAATAAATGATGTCTGAGTCTCACATTCTGCTGGTGCAAACATAACAAATAGAAATACAGCACATACAATGCATTAGTATACCATAGCTCCGGTCCCACCCGTTCCGGATTCGGCGGGACAGTCAGGAACTTAACGGATGTGTGCGGGAACGGGTGGCTATGTCCTGTGGTCACCTGTCTTTGCATCCATAGGAAGCAGAGACGGGTGACGGCAAGCAGAAAGCAGTCCCTTCACCTTCCCCCGTGTCCAGTATAATGTCTCCTTGTGGCTGCCCCCATACAGTATAATGTAGGCCCCAAGTTTTATTTTCTTCTAAATGGGTGTTTATTTATCGCGGTAAATTTCTTAATATCGTTATCGTGGGAATATTTCTGATATCGCCCACTCCAGACACATTAGC